>JASIRB010001698.1:0-47376 GCA_030323885.1 Branchipolynoe longqiensis | reverse complement strand
GCTCCCTGATATCACCATTCTACCCTCGCCTACCTGTCTATGCGGCTCCTTGCCTGAGAGGTCAGTACAGACCACTACACATATATAGATGCAATATATATATACCGGACGCGATGGCTGAATCGGTAAAGCGCATGCTTCCCGTGTGGAAGGTAAGGAGTTCGATTCCCCGTCGAGTTAAACTAATGACTTACAAGATTGATACTTATTGCTTCCTAACCTGGCGCTCGGCATTATTAAGACATGGCAAGGCCTGGTTAGCTCAGTTGCAGGATAATGTGACTGAGTTGCATATGAGGTCACGGTGTCGGTGGTCTGGTCTCCCAGTGGGGCGGCACTATAAAGTCATCATGAGTGTGGACTGCCACAAATCGGTACCCGTCCTGCTATGACCTTAAATGTTGCCAGGAAGTAAAACTCCAACAAACAGGGGGTGGGGTCCAAAGGGAAAACCCCGCCACCCCTCATCTCTGAACGCGTCCTATTTCATTCATGAACCTGTGCCAACTTTCTGGATTCACTAGAACCGAATGACATCAGTAGTGGGTTCTTACTCGATGTGCCTTTTCTTGAATCCTTCTTCTTATATACAGGTGAGGTTACCAGCAGACACATTGTAAAACTGTGCCCATGTGCCTAAATATTTCGTAAGCGCACCGGATATGCACTAAGTTGTTCACTACCTCACATTGGCGGTTGATAAGTCTCAATCCTATTTCATAGGGGCACCAACGTAAGGTAGCTTATAACGATCAACCTAATATATTTAACTATAAAAAATGGCAGAAACTCAAAACCATCGGATAATGCAACTGTAAGTTCAGAACACTGTGAAGTAAAGCGAAGGTTTCACACACCAGTTTACGTGTAATGCAAAGTAAGTCATGTCTTTGTTTCCTTATTGGGGTTTATTTCCTAAGAACTTCTAAGGTAATGACTTATCAAATTGATACTTGTCACTTCCTAGCCTGGCGCTTGGCATTAATAGGATAGGGCAAGGACTGGTTGGATCAGTGTCAATATAATGTGACTGAGTGGGATATCGGGTCATGGTGCCGGTGGTTTGATTTCCCAGTGGGGCAGCACTATAAAGTCCCCATGAGTGCACACTGTCACAAGTCGGGACCCCGTCCTGATATGACTTCAGATGTTGTCAGAAACTCAAACAAATAAACAGCCAGTAGGTATGGATCAGTTGGTCCAAGAGCATAAGACCGCATATATCCCGTATGGAATCTTAAGGCCCTGTCACATTACGGCGTATGGCGGGAGCGTATTGAAAACCTACGTAAAAGCTGTGTGTGCCGGCCTATCATGACCTTTGGTGACCTCTTGGGTGGTTTTGAGCATATGTGGAACCGATGAGGAGCATACGAGGAGCGTATGAGGAGCGTATGAGAGCGTACTGTGACATTTTTTGACGGTTTTGATTGGCATATGGAACCTATGCATAGCGTATGCGTAGCGTATGCATAGCGTATGCATAGCGTATGCATAGGGTATGCATATCATATGAGTGTATGAGCGTATGAGTAGCGTATGAGTCAAGATCGATGTCGAGACCTATGGCATACGCTTGGAATACGCTGTGCATACGCTGTGCATACGCTGTGCATACGCTGTGCATACGCTGTGCATACGCTAGGAGTACGCTCCCATACGTAACTCATAGGTTATGCGTATGCTACATACGCTAGAGATACGCCGGTGATGCAAGTTGAGCGTATGCATAACCTACGCCGGCGCGCCCCTAGTGTACGAGGAGCGTACACCAGCATACGAGGAGGGTACACCGGCGTATGAGTAACGTATGAACCATATGCTCCCATAGGTCGCGATTTTTTGAGCATGCACAAAAAAACTTGGACGGACGGATGGGAGAAAGTGTATGGCGGCGTACAACGGCATATGGCGGCATAGGCCAGCACATGACGGCCTATGCATAGCGTATGCATAGCATATGCATAGCATATGCATAGCATATGCATAGCGTATGCATAGCATATGGCGGCATATGGCGGCGTATGCCGACGTATATGACGTAACGCGCCTACGCCGCCGTACGCTCCCACAAAAAACCCTAATGTGACAGCCCCTTTAGGTGCAAGTAAAGCCAGTTAATAATGTTTCTAGAATATAAATGCATGGTACATATTCATGCAAGGAACACATTTTAAAATCGGGGTTGTTTGTTGCTGCTTTACGTCCTAGCAACATCTAAGGTCATATCAGGACGGGTACCGACTTGTAGCAGTGTGGACTCATGGCGACTTTATAGTGCTGCCACATTGGGAGACCAGGCCGTCAGCACCATGACCTAATATCCCACTCGGTCACATTATCCTGACACTGAGCCACCAACCAGTCCTTACCCTATACTAATAATGCTGAGCGCCTGGCTAGGATGTGAGAAGTATACATTTTTAAGTCATTGGTTTGACTCGACCAGGGTTTGAGCCCATGAACCCATGGGTTCGGATCCCACAATCTCACAAAACAAGAGACAGATGCTCAACTCATTCAGCCATCCCGTCTGTTCCTTAAAACCGGGTGACCAGATCTTTAAGTTTAGTGTTTTGAACTTGGGGTACTAGAGAGTTTTCAAAGGGTAGAGCTTTGAATCTAGTACACCGCCATCATACACAATGCTTTGGGGACTTTGACATAGTTGTGCATGGACCGGATGGAATGTCCTATCTATCTGTACAGTATCCACGTCCCAGTTGTGTCAAAACAAAGACTTAACAATAAGAATTTAAGAGAAACATAAGAAGAAGAAGAAAAAAAAGAGGGGGCGGGGAATTACTGCTCGTCACATGGCGTAGGACAAATGATTGGCTCAATATTACTGCATCCTGGCGCCGCATCTCAGTAGGGCACCACCATAAAGCCACCGGAAGTATGCACTATAGCTGTCACGAATTAGATATGACATCAGATGTTGCTCGCACGTCCCTTACTCCCACTCACGAGTTGTGTTTAGCCGTGTTTACACGGGGAATTGTGAAACGATCTAGACAAAGCGATTTATATGCGGTGTTTTAAGAGGTGCGTTTACACCGACAGAGTTTGAAAGTGTTTTGGCGCCGGGAACCAGCAGCCTTAGGTCCGCTTGTAGCCGGCGAGCACTGCTATTTGTTTAGTTTACACTTGGTGATTCGACGCCGATGTAGCTGCTACGTTAATATCGCTTGGAATTTAAGGTTAATTTAATTAAATTTCATTATTTCAGTCTGTAATTCTGTTAAATATGATCGCATTCACTAGATTTCGCCGTAATCGGGCCCTAACACTGCCGGGCACCAGCGATTAGTTACTGCTCTCCCTGTTGCCGGCAAGCACTACTATTTTATACTATCGCCGCCCGGGAACCAGCTGAATCGCTTCAAATAAACCACCTCGCGAGGTGGTATAGATGAACCGTTTCATATGAATCGATTCAGCCCTAAAACGCCTCAGAGTCGCGTTTACACGCCAAATGTGAGTCGATCTAGGCAAGGCGTTTTATATGAAGCGTTTTAAATCGCCCGTGTAAACAGGGCTTTAGAATGACTAGCCATGTACCCACTGGATACAACTACATTTCAGTACTAATATTTGCTAAGTACCCACGTGATCCCGGAGAAACTGATTAAGACATGTAGTGTAGACTAAACAAAGTCCTAACAAAGGTTATATTTGCAACAGCAAAGCAATGTTAATATTAGTTCTTTTTCATGGAAGAGACCAGACGGGATGGGCAAATGAGTTGAGCGTCCGTCTACTGTTCTGGTATATCGTGGGATTGGAACCCATGGGTTTGAACCCTGGTCGAGTCAAATTAAGGATATAACAATTTATATGTGCCGCTTCCTAGCCAGGCGCTTGACATTATTAGGATACGGCAAGGAGTGGTTGGGTCAGTGTCAGGATAATCTGACTGAGTGGGATATCACTATCAGGTCATGATGCTGGTGGCCTGGTCTCCCAGTGGGGCAGCACTATAAAGTCGCGATGAGTGCACACTATCACAAGTCGGTACCCCTCCTGATATGACCTTAGATGTTGCCAGGACGTAAAAAACGTCAACAACCCCCAGCAAGTATCTCACCATTGACCACCTCCCTTATGCGACCACATTCTCTCTGCAGTAGGGGAGGAAGAGGGGGACCACTGTATATATAAATAGAGCATAATTGCTCTACATAACCTGCATGCAATGCGATTTACTAATATTAGAGTGTAGTGATCCATTGTTGCAATGTCAGAAAATGACGGTGCCTCAATTTGAATACAATGTGTTGTACATGATTCATACAATGTGCGTACACGCCTTCACACATGCACATACACACACACATATAAATAAATATATATATATATATATATATATATATATATACATATATATATATATATATATAGGTTATTCTATCAAACTGGGCACAACATATTTGGTTTCCACATTACAATGCTGATAATTTGTTCTTTCTTTTATTGATTGCATGGTAAATAATTATTGGATCCTCCGTTAGCAATAGTCCATTTATTGAAGCTATCCCAAGAAAGAAATTAAAAGTTTACTTATATGATTGGTGCTAATGTGAAAAAGTGAAAATTTACACATTTACACTATGCATGTAGCCAAACTTTTTTCCAACTTATTTTTCAACTTTTTTCTTACAAGTAATAACCTTGTCTGCTTAACAGTAATCAATCAAATCTTGTTTGACTATGTTGTATATGCTAAAATGAGGTTATTGATGTGTCTTTTTTTATTTTCATGTTACACAAGTGACATGAATGATGAATGTATTGCTCAATTTGCATAAGATCTAATTCAAAAAGTGAAATACATATTTTCTCAACTCTGACATATGCACAACATGCAAACCTTCATAGGCCATTGGTTTAGGCTATTATTTGCAAGGTTTTTTTGCTATTATTTGGAAGGTTTTCACTTTTGGTTTCCATGTCACACTTTAGTGCCCAGTTTGAGAGAATGACACATATACATATATAATATATATATAATTTATGGTTCATTCTCAGAAACTGTGTAGGTCTACCACATTTTCCATTTCCATGTTAGATTGTTAATGATTTTGACTTCTTTTTTGGGGGTAGTATAAAGTTGCCATGAGTGTGCACTGTCACAGGTCAGTAGCCATCCTATGACCTTGGATTTTGCTAGGACGAACAACTCCACCAAACAACCACAGCTAGTGGTGTGCTGATGGGCGTTTTCGTCCCATTCTAGTACTCCCCATGCACATTGGTGGCGCTGCGGTAGGTCAACTTTGAAACCGCTGCTATGGCGCCACCTGTGGAGAAGGCTAGGGGACCAGGCGATGGCGTATTCGGCCGGACAAGTTGGTGGTATTTGGGGTAGAAGTAACAGTAACAGCTGCTCTGGTACACACATGTCATGAACCCATCCAGTCGACCACTCTCTATTCCGGTTGGATTGACGCAATGCCAATCATTCTACGCACTCTATGCACCACATTTCGCCTATATTAACCAGAAACAAAGCAAGACTACCACCAGGCTAAATTTAATCATTTATAAATTATAGCCATAATCTAAAGCATATTATTATTCATGCCAACGGCGGATTGTGCATGTGCTTGAGGTGGCCGTGAGTATGGTTTGCGTGTGAATCTATTCCCTGATGCTAGGCTGGTTGATGGGATGGCATGGTGGATGCCCCCCCCCCCCACCAATTTATGGACGCACATCCGGTTCAATGCATAATAATATCTGGATCTTTATAATAGAGATCATTACGGCGTGTAGATTGAACTCTAGCACATGCACTTAGAAACCCCCAGCAAGAGCAGTAAAAATAAACTTAGACCAACAATAATTCGGCAGAGTTCAATATACCGTACATTGTTGGAAGGGAAGGTGAATGGCAGCAGAGGGAGAGGGAGACCAAGAACATCATGGTTTACAAATATTTCACAGTGGACAGGCTTGAATTATTCACAGTCTATCAGAACAGCACACCATCGGGACAAGTGGAGAACCATTGCATCCAACACTCGACTAGAGGACGGAACTATTGATTGAATGAGACCAACAAAATAAAAACTACAACCCCTCTCACCGCAACTCCCCCCCCCCCCCCACTAAACAACCACCCGACCCCACAACAACCACCCGACCCCACAAGAACACCCCAGACACCAACATACACTACAGAAACTTAGCATTATTCGCCAGTAATTCCTGTTCAAAAACAGCTTTATTTGGATTCGTATATAAATTATAATAATCGCTTCTGTGCAAAGGACTTTAGGACAGTGCATTTAAGTGTGTTACGATGGGGTTTAGTGCATAGTAATTGGGGTCATTATATACAAGATCAGTATATATATACAGATGAACCTCAATCCAACGGAACCTCGATCCAACGGACACCGAAGCAATGGATTCCGGATCCAACGGACACAATCCGCTAGAGTGAATATCTGAACATTTGCACACTTTAAGAGAACTAGTTATTAGGGAACAGTATCAGCGAGGCAAGCAGTTGAAACTTGACACATTTTTTAAACGCAACGATCCTGAACCCCAGCATTCTGAACCCCAGCCTCTTGAACCCCAGTCTTCTGAACCCCAGCCTTCCACCAACAATACTTTGTACGCCCCGGAAAATTTCATCGCTGCAACGGACAAGCGGCTTTAACGGACAACTGCTCCCCCCTATTAGTCCATTGGATCGAGGTTCATCTGTATATATGTGTGTTTGGCTCCTATACATATTCAGATATAATATACAATATACATATATATATGTGTGGTTCATGTAATGGGTTCACTAGATGCAGCGGCCGAAGCGGTCAAACAGGGAGTTCAACACCCCACTGAGTCAAAGCAATGACTTACACAATTTATAATTGTCGCTACCTAGCCTGGTACTCGGCATTACTAGGATAGGGCAAGGACTGGTTAGTTCAGTATCAGGATAATGAGAATGATCGTGAAATCGGGTCTTGGTGACGTCTAATTTCCCGGTGGGACACCCCTATAAAGTCGCCATGAGTGTGCACTGTCATAAGTCTGTACCCATCCGGATATGACCTATATGCGGCTAGGATATAAAACTCCAACAAACAAACAAAGTATGGGTTAATGTGATAGATCGTGAGATCAATCCCCGGTCGAGTTAAACCAAAGACTTACAGAATTACTTGCTCCACCTTGGCTGGTGCTCGGCATTACTAGGATAGAGCTTGGTTTGGCTTATCATGGTTGTACTTGTAGTACACATCCTAACAAGGAGTTCTGGCATCAGTGTCAGGATAATGTCATTAAGTACGACCTTGGGCATCGCTGCTGCCAGAATAGTATCCCAGTGTGGCAGCACTATAAATTCACGAAAAGCGCGCAATGTCACAAGTCTGTACACAATCTGATGCGCTAAATGTACTAGGAAGGAAAACCTCAATAAGTCAATAACTCCAGCCATATATAGACTCTGAAGGGGCTGTCACACTAGCGTATACCGACATATGCGATTTTCGACCAACACGTTAGCATACGGCGTCATACGTTATGTATATGTTGGGCATACATTGAGTACGCTCGGGATATGCCGTCATAGGTCATCATAGGTCGGCGTAGGTCGAGCCGCTAACAATGTGTTGTGCATGTTCAAAATTGTCAATGTATGTCACCGTATGTCTCATACTCTTGGCATATGCTCAGCATATGTCGGTGTACGTTATGCACACGTTAGGGGTAGGTCGGAATAGGTTGGAACACGTTAGCCACACGTTCAGCCTGTTGGGAACGTGCAGTCCGCGTACAGCTAACGGATGCATAACGTACTCCTAACGTACTTCGAACGTATGCCTGCCATATCTCCAGCGTACTTAACATATATGCCATACTTCTAGCGATGAAGTAACATACATAACATTGGTCAGCGTACCTTGAGCATATGCGAGCAGTTTGCGAACTTTTTGCGAACGTTTTGCGAGGCACATGAACGTTCTCATGAGCTAGCAATACGTCAGAGAGACGTTCTGCATATGTTACATACGTTGTGCCTATGTTGTGTGTACGTTGTGTGTATGCCCATTTTTATCCCCCGCCCCTGAAAAGTTTGACAAATGCCGGCAAATTGTCGTACGTTGGGCACGCACTGACGCCGTACGCTGTAGTGTGACAGGCCCTTTAATATTCGGAGTGTGCTTATGTAGGCTATGTATGTATGTATGTATGTATGTATGTATGTATGTATGTACTATGTATGTATGTATGTATGTATGTCATATGTATGTATGAACGTATGTATGTATGTATGTATGTATGAACATGTATGTATGTAGTAATGTACGTATGTATGTAGTATGTATGTACGAATGTATGTGTATGTATGTATGTACAGTATGTATGTATGAACGTATGTATGAGTATGTACGTATGTATGTTATGTATGTATGTACGTATGATGTATGTACGTATGTATGTATGTATGGTATGTATGTATGTACGTATGTATGTATGTATGTATGAACGTATTATGTATGTATGTAATGTACATATGTATGTATGTATGAATGTATGTATGTGTATGCACGTATGTAGTATGTATGTATGTAATGTATGTACGATGTATGACGTATGTATGTATGTATGTATGTACGTAATGTATGTATGAATGTTATGTATGTATGTATGTACGTAGGTATGTATGTATGTATGTACGTGTGTATGTATGAACATATGTATGTAGTTATGTATGTGTGTACATATGTAGTATGTATTTATGTACGTATGTATGTATGTATGTATGTATGTATGAACGTATGTATGTATGTATGTATGTACATATGTATGTATGAACGTATGTATGTATGTATGAACGTATGTATGTATGTACATATGTATGTATGAACGTATGTATGTATGTATGTATGTACGTATGTATGTATGAACGTATGTATGTATGCATGCATGCATACACGTATGCATGTATGTATGTATATATGTATGTATATATGTATGTATGTACGTACGTATGTATGTACATATATGTATGTATGTATGTATGCATGTATGTACGTATGTATGTATGTATGTATGCACGCATGTATGTATGTATGCATGTATGTACGTATGTATGTATGCATGTATATATACGTATGGACGTATGTATGTATGTACATGTGTGTATGTACGTATGTATGCATGTGTGTATGTATATGTATACAGTTAATATAATTGCATAATAAAATGCACTGAATATACATATATATTTTTATATTTAAATATATAATTGTATATATACATAATTATATATATATTATGTATATATACATAATTATATATATATATATACATAATTATATATACAAACCTAATTTGCATAGTTATCTACTCATTCACATCACACCAAAATGCAATCTCAGACATACTTTTCTGATAGTACTCACTATTTTTCGTCGTGAATCTCTTCTTTAAATACGTGTTGTAGAAGGTCCTGAATCTGGTAACTGTGTCAGCCATTGTTCCAATTCTTTTCTTTCTTCTCTTTTATAACAAATGACCCCTGAAGTCTACAGTTGGACGTCCGTTAGCTATCCTTGCTCGGCCTAGGTGACCCCTGCGATTGGCGACGAAGTTTACCGTCGGACGTCCGTTAGCTATCCTTACTCAGCCTAGGCAACCCCTGGGATTGCCGACGAAGTCTACAGTCAGACGTCCATTAACTATCCTTGCTCGGCCTGGGCAACCCCTGGGATTGCCGATGAAGTCTACAGTCAGAAGTCCATTAACTATCCTTGCTCGGCCTAGGCAACCCCTGGGATTGCCGATGAAGTCTACAGTCAGACGTCCATTAACTATCCTTGCTCGGCCTGGGCAACCCCTGTGATTGCCGATGAAGTCTACAGTCAGACGTCCATTAACTATCCTTGCTCGGCCTAGGCAACCCCTGGGATTGCCGATGAAGTCTACAGTCAGACGTCCATTAACTATCCTTGCTCGGTCTTGACAACCCCATGGGATTGCCGACTGGGTGCAATAGTTGTAACTTGTAGTCTCCCTGGAAACGCAGCCTCGCTCTGGTACAGGGATCTATGCTGCCTGGCAGCCGAGGGCTATTTCAGGAGGCGTGAGTCAGTACAGACTTGGCGGCATCCACTCAGTCTCCCAGCGGAGCAGTGAGGGTTGGTTAACTCTGACGGGATGGATCCAATGATGCTGGGTGGGGGTGGAGCTTGGGGATAGCTGTGACTCACTCTCCTCGTATAGGGCGCCTCCTACAGGGTGTTATGGGTGTAGTTATAGTTGCATCGGTTACCTGTGACAACGACAATAAGAGAGTCTATTGACCGTTGGTTAGGACAATAATTTGTGTGTGTTTATTAAATTCCTTGATTAAAGCTGCATAGTCCGATGAAAGTATATACTTTTGAAAACCAAAACACTTGATCCTACATATCCAACTTAGATAATGGAGCATTTATTAAGCACTAATATTTTATATATATATAAATATATATATATAAATAGAAATTAAAGACAATTCTGGAACCACGCAAAGCCATGTATCACCGATTCACTAGATACATATTACTTTAAACTGCAATGGTATGCAGCTTATAATTACAGCTGATAGTTTGATTTATGCATCAAGCAATTTTATTGTATGGTTGGAAGGCCAGGGCTCTGGCGCTGACAAAAGACATTATTCAATGAATAAAGTACATTTAATAATTTAATAAAAAATTAATTCTCGGGGGGTGAAACACCTCCGCCTGTCCACACACCTCAGACATAGACAGCAGGGAGGCAGTTTGATTTGATTTGCTGGCGAAAGCCAAATAGAAGGCGAGTGGCACATGTACTACATACATCATCTCCCTCAATTCATCCCAGTCCTAAGCCAGGGTTCTTACACATGTGAATATATATAATTCAAGGTTATTTCAAGGCTTTTCAATGCTGTTTTTGATAGGAATTCAAGACTATTTTCATTATGATTTCAGGAAAAAACAACAATGGCGAATGGTGATTTCCAACCAATTTAGATCAGTGGGGACAGTTTAATGGAATTCAAGGCTTTTCAAAACTACTTATCCAAAATAGGTTAAATTCAAGCCTTTTTAGGGCCTTGAAATGAGGAAAATGAAGTTCAAGACTTGTCAAGACTTTCCAGGCCCTGTACAAACCCTGCTAAACACACTTGCCTCTTACTCCATACGCTCATACCTCTGGCTCCAACAGGCGGATATTCTCAAATCTCTCTTGGAGACTCCATCACTATAGTTGCAGTATGGTGACGCCCATAGGGTCTGCGAAATGGATAACTGCACCTCACCTCGGGGAAGGGAGGTATTGCCGCATGGACGTCTTGCCTGGATGTGAAGGAGGAGAGTGATGACTGGTCTGGTGACTGTAGGCCTACATGCTGTCCTGTGTGTCCCCCCCCCCCCCTCCGCCCTCTTTGTGTGCCCCCCCCCCACCCCCCGCCGACCTCAGCGTTCATGTTGGTCTGGTGTTGAGCAGGAGACGCTGACCTAATTAGCATGGCGCAAGCAATTAAGATGACGCACGCCCATCCGAGACTACATACTTGGATAGCGAGAAGCACTCTACCCTTATGTAGGTCATTAATCACTGCTCTAACATGATGAAACTACTTTATGTATTCGGAACTTAGATGATAAAAAACCTGTATATTAAAGCACTCCTATATTGGGTGTATGTTTAAATTAAAATTACCCAGAAAGTATTGTGAATGAAGTGAAGCTTTACTCTTTATTTTGATACCAAATTACTCTTTATTTTGATACCAAATTACTACGACGTAACGACGTCAACGTAGGGAGAACGTGAAGAACGTTGAACTTCTCGGCGTAGTATGCAAATTTGGGCACAAGTTGAATGTGGATGCAGCATAGTGGACGAGAGCGTAATGTCGGTAAAGCGTAGTGATACCGTCATTCAACGAGAGAGGACCCTGTCATTATGCTAATGGAACATTATGAACGTTATTCCATCGCCAGAAGAACGTTACATGACGTTACATACGTCATGAGACTTTGAACGTATGTTGAATGTACGTTCTCCTGACGTTCTCCTGACGTGCTCCTGACGTTCCCATTACACCGCATGGGCATTTCCACCCGGTTTAATGTGGGTCAACATACTGGAACCTAGTTGAACGTAGTGAGCAGCATCCGTTTAACGTCATTGACGTTCGCTGAACGTGAACAGAACGTACGGCGAACGTAAACCCCTACGTTTGAGCTAGGTCGAAATTTTTTAATATGTCCAAAACCTCGACGTAACTCGACGTAACACGACGTAATATGACGTAGCTCGACGTCAGTCTAACGTCATTATGACGTCATCATAACGTAATCCAACGTACATCAACGTAATGACGAAAAAACACCACGTTAGGCTCATGTTAGCTTGTTATGTCGTAGTGTGACAGGGGTATTACAGACAGTTTTGATAATTAGCGCATTCTTTTGCATCACATTAATTAGACAAGCACCAAAGGATGCAGTCTTGTTTCGCTTGGCGCTGAATCACCGTTGGTTACACATGCTATTAATAAATCCTACCAGAAAGACCACTAATTAAGCTTTAATTTAGTTTATGATCGACATATATTTAAAACAAAATCAAATTATGCCAAACAAAAAACACACGTCATGTTTAATTCAGTGTTAAAGGCAAATTTTGTTCAAGCAAATAAAACGAAATCTTCAAATGTGAATATCTTGAAAAGTAAATTAGATAGAACCTTTCTGTGTTTTGAGTTATGAGTTATTCTGCATTTAACTACGACTGTGTGCTTAACCTGAACTAACGATATACAAATAATGGTTGGTACCTATTTGAAATATATTAGGCTAATTGACCTTAGTTCGTAGTAACTTTGAAAAAAATGTGTTAACTTTGGAAATATTTGAAATGAAAACTTGCAAAATGAATTTCGATGTGCACTCAACATAGGCTTTGCTTACCCATTTTTTTAATTCTGCAGTGTGGTACAGGAGTTACATACTGCAAAAGAAGTTTAATGAGTGTGTATGTTTCTAAGCTGGATGTGTAGGATCTAATCTCTAGAAGTTAAGTCTTTTGGTTGTGAAAATTTAATATTTTCATCGCATTATGAAGCTTTGATTCATCGGAATACACCCTTTGTCAGCGCCGAGGCATTGGTATTCTAGCCATTACTTCTCCAAGACACTGCCTTGTGGAACAGGTTCTTGACAGAACCGAAGGCTAAGGGAGCAAACCCTAAACAGAAAACCATGTCACTGTGGCAGCATTAAGGGCGGTTGATGTATGGAACTCCCAACATCTCCTGACCAGCCACTGCCAGGACAAATAGTTTTGCGACTGTCTTGACATGTTCTTGCCGGTGTGAAACCTCTATTTGCTCCCCCAGAGAGTGCCGCTGGTAACTTGCAAAGGCCAGCATGTATATATATATATATATGTATATATATATATATATAGAATAATTATGTGAGACTTACCTGTGGTATAGTTGAACACATAATTGTTGTTTTACCGAGTCCTTAGCCTCGGCTTGTTTTAGTACAGGGAGAGGTAGCACTTCCGTTCGAATCAATCCTTTACTTACTAATTACCGAAATTATGTCCTTAGCTTCTAATTTATTGCTTATGCCGTTCTTTACTTGTTTTCCTCCTTTTGGTAAACCAAAGTTCCCTTAATCACCATGGGACAGGGTGGGTGGGAACTGTACTAAAACAAGCCGAGGCTAAGGACTCGGTAAAACAGCAATTATGTGTTCAACTATACCACAGGTAAGTCTCACATAATTATTCTATTTCCCCCCGTCCCCTAGCCTCCTGGCTAATTATAGCACAGGGAGATGTTTACGTAATCATAATTTCGGTTAATTTTACATTTTATTTATTTTTATTTATTTTTATTTTCCAACCATAACTTATGCTCTAAGTAGGCGAGAAGCCATGTTCTCTTGTCCCACAATCTTTTTGTTATAGTGCTTCGCAAAAGCAACGGATGTCTTCCATCCAGCATTTTTAAGTATTGTTTTCACAGAAATACCCAAATGTCTAGCCTTAGATGCCACTGCCCCTCTCGTGGAGTGGGCTGAAAACCTCTTTGTGTCTATGCCAGCAGAGGCAAGCACTCTCAAAGTCCATCTAGTAAGTGTGTCTCTCGAGATGGGCCCATATGGCCTTATATAGCTCAGGAGGAGCTGATCGTGCTTCCTTAACGACTTCGTACGAATAATATACATCTTAATAGCTTTGACTACGCACAGCTTCCTATTATCATCAAATGCCGTTAAAGTTACCGAGGAGAGAGGGTCTCCTAACCTATTTGACTTCAAGAGCTTGTCCAGGTCAAATGTCACTTCTTCTCTCGAAAAGTCCAATTTACTTAATTTTAACGCCAACACTGTTTGGCTCCTGTGGCCCGTAATGAGCAGAATTAGTACTGCTACCTTAAACCCTAGGTCTCTTAATGACAGGTCTTTGTTCCTTGGCCAGTCATTAAACAATTTGAACAACATTGACACATCCAAAATCGTGAGTATTTGGGCTTGGGAGGATTACGTTCATACACTGATTTCATAAACCAGTGGACTACATAGTGTTTACCTACCGTTTCCCCCCCCTATCCTGGGTAGAACTACTGAAAGAGCGCAGCGCGCTGTGTTAATGGCCCCGAAACCTAGACCCTCATCCTCCAGAGAGCGTAAAAAACGCAAAACCTGAGCCAACGATGGCTTTAAACAATCAATCTTAGCTATTAGGCAGAACAGTTGCCATTTCTTTAAGTAATGAGCATATAAGTTTACTGTGCCCTTTCTCCAGGCCCCAGAGACTAGCCTCTGTAACGTAATCTTATCTATGCCAAACGGTTCAAGGTGTTTCCTTAGTAAAGGAATGCCACCAAGGGGGTCGAACTGACGTCGCCCCTTTGCTCTAGAGGTCCGTTGTGGTGCAGGTTGCCCTTTGCCCTGCTGAACGTGATCCACTGTGGTGCCACCAGCACCGCCGACGCTCGATCCAAGTGGAGCTTCCGAGCCACTCTGCCCAACATGCTGAATTGGGGAAATGCATAGAAAAAATGTTTATCCCATTTGAATGAGAAAGCATCTATTCTCCAGGAGTCCGGTTCTGGGTGCCAAGTTGCATATTTAGGTAATTTGTGGTTTTTACGAGAGGCAAACAAATCAATTTCTGGCCGCCCCCCAATGCGTACAAATATCGTCAAAAATTGTTAAAGACAGCCCCCATTCCAAGTGGTCATGGAATACTCGGCTGCACTTATCTGCTATTGTATTACTCTTGCCTGGTATGTGTTCAATAGTTAGCCAAATCTGTCTGCTTTCGGCCCAGGTCCAAATTTCTTTAGTAATTTCATTGCACCGTGGTGATCTGGTGCCTCCCATTTTACGGACATAGGCCATTGCTGTGGTATTATCTGTAAAAAGCTTAACGTGTGTGTTACTTTCCCTGCTTAGACTGTATAGGCCTAATAGCAAAGCTTTTAGTTCTAGCACATTAATGTGATCATCTGCCTCATCTGACAGCCACCTGCCTCCTGTCTGTCTCTCTCCGTCTTGAGCCCCCATCCCTCTAACGATGCATCAGTGGTTATTTCCACTTCTGGCTCATCTATTTGTATCTTGCGGGGAGACCCCTTAATGTTAGCAACCCACCAGTCAATTTCATCAAGGCTTTCTTTTGATAATCTCATATTTCTATCAAAATTGCCCCTCGCTATTTTTAGTGCGAGATTTTTGTCTATTTCCAAAGATTTAATGTGGGCTGCTGCGTACTGCAAGCCCTGTGCATAAGCTACCATGATACCGATCAGAGCTGCGACCTTGCGAATTTTTATTTTCATGGGTCCTTCCCTCACTTTGTCTACAAAATTTAGAAGATTTTCTATCTTGTCGGGTGAGACCTGCATAGCCACAGTGTCTATGTTAAACCCCAAGAATGTTAAGAATTTGGTCGGTTTGAGAACAGATTTCCCTATATGAACACAGAACCCTGCTTTTGTGAGTTCTGCACATAATGCTTGAACTGCTGCTAGACAATCTGATTTTAAATTTGACACTACAAACGAATCATCGATATATGGGAATAACACATACCCCATTTCACCAAGTTTTGCATAAATTGGCTTCAATAGTTTTGTGAAGTACCTCGGGCAAACGGCCAAACCATTTGGCATACACGTATATTCAAACAACTGCCCTTGCCAGTTAAACCTCAAGAATTTCCTGAATTGTTTTGCTACTGAAACTGAGTAATATGCCTGTTTCAGGTCTACACTAGCCATCCAGGCATTAGGTGTGATCAAGTCTAATGCGGTTTTTAAAGTAAACATTTTAAAACGTTCATAAGTTACTAACTTATTCAGCTCAGTTAAGTCCAGAATAACTCTGAATTCCCCATTCGGCTTTTTTCTTAGAAAAATGTTAGATAAAAACTTGCCCTCTACATGGCTGACTTTGTCAATAATGCCATTGGCCAAAAATTTAGCTATTTCTTTATTCGCATTCACTGTTTCAGAGACCGAAAACTTATAAGGCTTTGGAGAATGCTCCTGCATCGGTATTTCATTAAACGGAATATCAATCCCTTTTACCACACCTAAGATGTCTGCCGAATGAGTAATTTGCAACCAATAATTTAAGCAATTGGCAACATTGCCAGCAATGAACTTTGTATGTACCAGTTCTGAGTTATCAGGAGAAGCCGCTGCTGGCTCTACTTCGCTCCTCCCCTCTGGAAACCCTGCAGTCTTCCTTGAGCCGCAGATGGTCTGTTGAAACTCGGTCTGTTGAAATCATTCCAACCAACCAAGTTGCGTTGAGGGCGACCTCTGAACGCCGGGCCGGTTGGTCCGAACGCACCTCTGCCGCCCCTGAACGCGCCTCGTCTCGCTTGATCGAATCTCATTCGCTTCACCTTCGGTGCATTGTCATCCCCTCGGCGCTTGGTACCCATTTGTTTCCCACATTTGGAACCCATCTCCACCTTCTTCAAGAGGTGTTGAAGCTGGCCCCCAAACATGAGTGATTTATCCCATGTCTTCCCTTTGATGGGTTTTGGGGCCATGAAAAGTGTAAATTCTTTACCATTCTTATCCTTCACCTTTTTTGATCTGGTTACTTCCTTACCAGCGTCAGTCGTCACACCTTTGTAAATGTTCTCGAACCTGTTTGCATGGTGTGCATCACCGTCTCAAACCTCTTCATTTGCTCAGTCATGATCACATCCGTGTCCATTTCTCGCATGAATGATTCTTTTACACCCTTAATTCCAGTGTACTTCTCTGCTCCCCTGCTGATAATCTCAGCCGGCTTGAAGGTATCAAAATGACCATCCAGGGCCGTTCTGAGCAACGACCTGACCCTGACTGTATTATGAGGATCAAGTCTCTTCTTTTTTGAGGCCTTTGCTAACTGCTTCACCATCACACCCTCCTCACCGACATCCGATCCGGATGACAGGAAAGACGACTCAGAGGAGCTAGAAGTCGAGGAGTGCTTACTTTTCTTGTGCTTTTTAGATTTCTTCACTTTCTTCGACACCACTTTCGATCTTCTGTACCTGTCACCTTCTGACAGGCCGGATTCTGAGCCAGAGGAAACGTCAGACTTATGTTTCTTATTCTTCTTTTTAGTCACTTTGGTTGGTATACACTGACGTACCGAACACTCTGACATCACCGACACTACACCATCCGATTCACTATCCGACAGGTCATGAGCCCAGTTGGACTTATGCCTCCTTTTCTTGCCCCGCTTCAGTTGCTGTTGCATTTTCAATGCCACCAGCTGATCCACCCAGGTCTAATTAAGGGTGAGTGTTTCTGTGACCAAGATGTGACTATTAGACCCATTTAGACCGAATGGACCTTTTACAGCTGTTAGAGTGATGTAGGACAGGTAATACTACAGTATAACCCCGTTAAAGTTTGGATTAACCGATCGTTTGGTTTAAAGGAGCTTGGTTTAACGGGTCATACTGTACACACATAAAAAAAAACAATAATCAGTGTCCACATACATTGTACATTACATGTGCAATACACATTTACTCAAAATCAAAGTCAAAGCTCGGTTAAACCAATGATCGGTTAATCCAAACAAATTTCTAGGATCCATTCAAGTTTGGTTGAACGGGGTTTTACTGTATATCGATAGCCTAATGATAGCATGTCTTTATAGAATATAACTGAAACCTACTTACACACATGGGTCACTAATAATAGCTTATAAAGAAACAATTAATTGCAATATAATTTCCCACAGAGAGTTCACAGACAATAAGCCCTACTTTGATTTATATTTGGGGGGGGGGGGGGCATTTGACTACCTTATATTAAGTCCTCTTATTGTCATGCTGAGATTCGTCGAATGTGGAGCCTTTTCCATCACTTTTTCCCTTCTCCCCAGTACTGGGGCAACCTCGTCTGCATTCTATTTGCCTGTATTTGTTGTTCAGTCTCTGTCACCAACCTAAAGAAACTTGTGCATACGAGAGTTCAAGTCAAGTGCTTCGCCATATTTAGTCTGGGGCCCTCGCCTCATGTATAGATGGCGCCACGAGAGCGGTTGAGCCATAACAATGTAGACTGGCCATTCTAGTCTGTATTTCTATGGGTTGAACACACTGAAGCGCCACCGCCGTCAACGGAAAGAACTAGAACCCGACTGGAATCCGGAGGCTGGAATCCGGAGGCGCGGACCTTTTACAATAATACCCTTTTTCAGCGTACTCTTTTGACTATCCCTCAGATTATAAGACAACTGCTAGGTTAGGTCAACATTGATCTAAAATGGCGAGTTGTCCTCTGAAGACAAGACAATTCAATTCAATTATTTTATTTTAACTCTCTGTAAGGTATCTTTACAATAAACTGAGGCGATACAATAAATGCATACAAATTCCTTACAGACAGAAAGGATCCCAGAAAAGCGATGCTTATCTAGCTGGTCTCCCTTATGTGAATGAAAAAGTGATGACAATAACAGATGATTAAACTTAAGCTACATTTTTAACTAATGAGTATGATGAGATACTGATGCATCTCTTCACAGGTAGACGGGGTGTCCGAGTGGGTTGGAGCGTCCGTCTCCCGTGCTGGTAGATCGTGGGGTCGTGGGTTCGAGTCCCGGTCGAGTCAAACCAATGACTTTAAAATTGATACCTGTCGCTTCCTAGCCAGGCGCTTGGCATTATTAGGATAGGGCAAGGACTGGTGTGCTCAGTGTCAGGATAATGTGACTGAGTGGGATATCAGGTCATGGTGCCGGCGGCCTGGTTTCCCAGTGGAACAGCACTATAAAGTCGCCATGAGTGCGCACTGTCACAAGTCGGTACCCATCCTGATATGACCTTAGATGTTGCTAGGATGTAAAACAACAACAAACAAACAAACAAACTAAGTAATGATAGGAATATTATATGTATATTGCGTCATGGATTCATGTACTTACATGCAATATCAGTAGTTATCTAGCATGTATCTTAATAGGGGTAAATTTTATGTTCTCTGCCATAGCCACTTGATATTTTAAATTATGTGACTAATAATAATTCAATACAAAATATAACTCGATGAGCCATAACGTATGACTGGATCTAATCAAATACTCTCTTCCGCAGCTGATCCTAGCGATGGCGCCCTCTAGTGTGTCCATCGAGCATCACTGTACATGCGTGAGCTATTGGGAGAGCGGGAACGCACAGAACTAACCAGGCAACCCATGACTTTATGTGCAATGTCAGCATATTGCGCTATGCAATATCACTATTTCGTCGGAATCCAGGAGTTAGCAAGCGCTTTCTCATTCATCTTGAGTTGGCAAGGTCTTACTGGTGAAGCAATTGAGGATGAGGTATTCGATTTTCGTTGTATGTGTACTAATAAAATAAAACATAGGAATGTCGGAATATTTAACATGGAAACCCATAGGCACGGACTCCTTTAACTTCTAACCAGATATATAAATAAATTCAACTGCCAGAGACGATTTATTAGGTTCCAAAACCAATTGTTGTAAATGCACAACTCCTTCGCAATGCTCGTTATTGCTTACGATGCCAACATTATATTTCGATAGATTTGGCCTTTCTATTTTAGTTACACGATTAATGAACATGAACTATTGCATCAACTACAGTGACTGGTGCTGTACATTATACAGCAGGAGCCACTCCCTTAATTATACAGGATCGGTGCGGTAACTACTACAGCACTGATCAAACTTAGATTATTGAGACTGTCAATTCTAATAGTAAGGTGGTCGGAAGACCAGTGCTCCGGCGCTGACAAATGTCATGTTCAGATGAATAAATACTTTACCCAAACAAAAGAAAAAAGAAAAAGATCTCCTTGATGAATTCTTAAAAATAGGATAAACAATGATCTTCCCGTAGGCTACTGGTTTCTTTTCCTCCACGTCATGTTGCAATAATAATTCGTATGAATAGCCAGAGCGCTTGTTAGTACAGCACTCCTTTATGACGTCATACTCTGTCGTATCCCAGTCCTATCGTCCAGGGTTAGGGTTAGGGTTAGGTTAAGGTTTAGGTTAAGGGTTAGCTGTTAACACTTTCATCTTATGATTGCCGATTGGATCAAAGCTAGTCACGTGACTACCGCCCTACTAATAAGCACTCTGGCTATTGGTACGGTACCGTACGAATAGCCACTGCCTAATGATTGTGTACATTCAAATAATTTATATTAAATATAATGTATGCATAACATGGTAGAAATATGCAATTCTAGATAGAAACAAAATATCCGTTTATATATTTAATTTCTTTATTTCTCAAATATACATGTTACAATTTTAGTCCAATCATTGATATGGAATGTATGTATATATCCAATCTATTTACAATTAAATATTAATATCCATTTCATTATCACTCTATTACGTTTGAAGCTATTGTCTGGATCCAGACATTTTACAAATAACTTTGTCAACTAGCAATATACTTAGTGAATATGCACAGACATAAACTATGCTGCGTGTCCACATTTCTGTCTCACGGGTTTCTAGTAAGGAAATATAAAATAAAACACGTATATGGCATTATTAACACCTATGTCAGAACAGAGATAAATAAGGGCAACCTACTAACTTAACATACATTTATATACAATGGGAAAGAAAGAAGTCATGCTGTAGCAGAACCATACGCATATTAAGCATGCATTGCAGTACATATCCTGCCCACCAGATTGCTAAACATGTAGTTAAGAACTTTAGATTATTCTGTCAAATCTACTGCCAACTACCAACGAAGTATCTAGTGTACAATACCTAATATAAAATGACTCAGCTACATATTTAAAACATAAATTAATCCTAGTGAAATATTATAGGAACTGGAAATGGTGACTACACACTGCAGCAATATTAGTAGTAGTAGACATTCTATTTTCTAATCCTCAACCAGAATATATGCAAACACCTTTTGACTTTCAGTGCATGCAGATTTCGGTGACCAGGAGGGGATCAGGGCCAAATTTGAGGGGGGGGGGGCGTGGTCACCGACCAGTCGGCAATCGTTAGACGACTGGTCGATGACCGATACGTGCCCGTAATGTCTAGTACACACCTACCGTATAGGATTCGCGCACTAAAACTGTGCGACTCGACCCGACCCGCTTAAAACTGAAAACGGGCCGATTCATTTTTCGAATCGCGAATCGCAATCGTAATCGGCCGGTTTTAGCCCTAAAACTGAGGTTTTATGCGCGAATCGCAATCGCTAGGTGTGCACGGGGAGTGCACACATAGCGATTTTTGTGTGCGAAACGGGCAGTTTTAGATCGTATACGGTAGGTGGGTGCGCACAAACGGTAGGTGTGTACCAGGCATTAGCCGACTGATCGGCAACTGGTCGCCCGACCACCACCCAAAATTCCGCCCTGGTCACCTACTAATCACCAAGCGGTCGCAATATTGTTATGGTTGTCGAGCTATCTAGTTATCTCTACTGATGCTAGCTGCCTATTCTCTTCATGATATAAAGGGACACTATAACATCGTGGACCTTCAGGTTACGATGAATCATCCAAACAATATCAGGTACTAGATATAGTACACCACTTATTTACATTACTCATTATATGTCTGATAAGATACACAGTGATTGCATTTCTCAACGCACAGCAAGAGTGCATAGTGTTATAGGTTAATCATCTCTGTAGTCTTAAGCCGTGTTCACACGGGGCAGTTAATTCGACTCATATAAATCGCCTTGCCTAGTTCGGCTCACATTTGGCGTGTGAACACGCGGCTGAGGCGGTTTAGGGCTGAATCGAATCATATAATTCGATTTTATAAACCACCTCTGTAGGTGGTTTAAATGAACCAAATTTTATGATTCGACTTATATCACCCGTGTGAACACAACCGACTTACTTGAGGCGGATTAAGCACGTCACACTATATAATATAATTTGGTCTATGAACCTGCTAGAGGTGCACATATATTTTGTTCATGATTTATTTTAAGGTTTTCACTGCCCAGCAGAAGTTTTTACGGTTCCAAAACAATATGATTCAGTCTATACATATCTAGGTCGAACCCACACTCTCTCGTGCCGACGTCGACTAAACGAAACTGGCGCTGATTAGTATGGACTTGCTCATGCGCAGATATCCACTTCCGCCTTAAACCGACTCAAGCACTGCCCGTGTGAACGCGCATCTAAATCGATTCATATTATTCGCCTTGTCTAAATCGCTTTAAACTTTTCCCGTGTGAACACGGCTTAAGTGTATTGTGAAACATCCTCTAATCTACTTCAGTAATCAACCCATGGTGGTAAAATCTAAACACACTCTCTGATCGCCGCCACTCTAATGCCGCTATAGATAAATGGCAGTACCTGCTGGGGTGACTGGCAGTGATAACTGAAGGAGACACATATTGTGTCTCCACACCACACCAGGAGGGGGCGTGGCTTCGTAGTTGACAACCTATCAAACAGAGTACGCTCTAATTCCTCCCCTCCCTCCCCTAATACTTCCACATTCTGCTTGATTCTCCAGTCTTAAAGTCGCATAACCCACTTAAAGTTGCATAACCCCCTGAAGGCATACTGTTTCCAAAACCAAAACACTTATTTAAGGTTGATACTACATACACAACTTACACACTGATGCACTCACTTATCATTTCTTTGAGGTTTTGCAACTGAGAAACATTAAAACTAGCTAACTTCGAGAGGCAGTGACATGACCTCGTTAATACAGAAATATAATATTGCACTTGACTTCAACTGGTTTGCATAGAAAATTATGTTGCTTGCTTTCACATCAAATACCCCCAAACTCAGCCATTGATCATACAATCATTCCGAAGTAAAGTAGAGTAGGTTACAATGGTCACACAAATATATATATATATATATATATATACATGAAGTAAAGTAGAGTAGGTTACAATGGTCACACAAATATATATATATATATATATATATACATGAAGTAAAGTAGAGCAGGTTACAATGGTCACACAAATATATATATATATATATATACATATATATATATACATATATATATATATATATATATATATATATATTTAAAACCAGTGAAGGATTCAACTGGTATGCACACAACAACTATTTTGAATGCTTTCACTTCTAATATCCATTCAATCAATCAATCAATGGGTGCCGTCTTCTCGAAGAAGGTTGGCTGCAATGGACTTTCATCTCTTCCTGTCATTCGTTCCTCTCACGCATTCCGCATAGCTCATTGCTGTCCACTCAGTGATGTTGTCCATCCGTGTTGTTCTCCTTCTCCCTTCTATCTTCCCTTCCAGTATTCTTCTCTGTGATTCCTGGTGTCGTATCATGTGGCCAAAGTATTTAATTTGTCTGTTTTTGATCGTTTGTATTATCTGTCTCTTTATTTTCATTCTTGTTAGGACCTCCACGTTGCTTATCATTGCTGTCCATGGAATTTTTAACATTCTTCTGTATTGCCACATTTCAAATGCCTCGAGCTTTGTTGTTATTGCTTTCTTCACAGTCCATGTCTCGCAGCAATATAAAAGTGTAGACCACACATAGCATTTTAGCAGTCGGAGTCTTGTTTTTATATTTATGTCTCTAGATGTTAGTACTTTCTGCATCTTTAGAAATGTTGTTTTGGTTGTTTGGTTGTTTTAATCTCTCTTTCACATCCGCCATCACTAGTTATTAAATGGCCCAGATACACAAATGACTCTACCTGCTCCAAGATTACACCATTAGCTTTGCCAAATACCATTACTAACATTCTGAACTACAGCTCTAGCATGCTATACTGATCACACTAATATACTTCTTAAAATTAAATATAAAAAGTGGATTCTTTCTCATCGAATGGATTGTGTAGCTTTAAATTCAATTCAAATTCAATTCAATTTAAAATTGTTATTGGAGCGAGTATTCACTGTTGACAGTGGAGACCCCTAGCGGCTGGATCGGTAACTATTCGTTGATGTTGTACATCATCTGGAGGACACGGCGTCGGGAATAAATTTCATCCCAGTCAATGAAGGCTCCCTGGAAGTGCCTGTCTCCTGCCTTCTGTGGCACATAACCCTTCCGCCCGTGCATGACGCGGTAGTTATGGAAACAGATGATGTCACCTAAATGTGGAAAGAGCATTATGTTAGCGCTTAGCTTAGCATTTAGGTTGGCATTTAGATTAGCATTTCGGTTAGTATTTAGTTTAGCACTTAGTTTATCATTTAGGTTAGCATTTAATTTAGCATTTAGGTTAACATTTAGGTTATCATTTCGTGTAGAATTTGGTTTAGCATTTAGCTTAGCATTTAGCTTAGCATTTAGCTTAGCTTTTAGTTAGTATTAGGTTAGCTTTTGGGTTAGCATTGAGGGTAGTATTTAGGTTGTATTTACGAAAGTATCATGTTAGAATTTAGGTTGGTATTATGTTAGCATTTAAATTAGCATTTAGGTTAGTATTATGTTAGCATTTATGCTTAGCATTTAGAATCAGAATTTAACTTAGCATTTGGCTTAGAATTATATTAGCATTAGGGTAGCATTTTAGGTTAGCAATAGGTTACATTCAGGTTACCATTGAAGTTAGTGTCAGCATGTAGGTTAGCATTGAAGTTAGATTTTAGTTTAGCATTAGATGTATATTTAAGTTAATATTATGTGAGCATTTAGGTTAGCATTTTGCTTAGTAGTAGGATAATATTTAGATTATCACCAAATAGCATTTGGTGATAGTTTGCATGAAACTGATGGGACGCAAACTGGAAACACAGGACTTGTTCCGAATGATGCCACGAGCCGGTATGGATACCAACCGGTCGCAAACTCAGTGGGGAGCATTCTGGTCAGTGACCGATCGTTCGGCGACCATAACACTATTGCGACCGATGTGGGACTGGTAGGTGATCAACGCCGAATTTTGGTTGATTGTCAGCGACCAGTTGCCGATCAGTTGCTGACCAGCCGCTGATCGGTCACCGACCAATCGTGTAACGATTGGCGACCACCCCCCACAAAATTTGCCATTGATCGCCTCCTGGTCACCGACCAATCGGCGACCGATTGCCAACCATTGTTTTCCCCACTTTTTTTCTTGCTTTTGTCACTGGATTTTTTTTGTCGCAAAGTGGGTGCAAGAGGTCGCAAGCCATAGCGTGAGTGAGACCTAAAAGGCCGAGTATCATTGAATCCTAATGTTGTCTTACCGGGACTCAGCTTGTAGACAATGTGGCTCTCCGGATCGTGGAGCATGTCGTCGAATGCCTTCAGTGCCCTGTACAGCGCGTTCACATTATTCACGTCCACTTGCATGACGTTGTCACGCACCATGTTGTTGTACGTGATCCTGTCATACTTTCCGCCACGGTCCAATCTAACAGACAGACAGATGGGTGGCAGACGACTTTACTGATAGAGTGAAGTGTAATTCAGGATTTCCACCAACACCAACCTGCCCTCTGACAGACAGTGTGGGAAACCAATGTTGTAGGTAGCACCTCAGTATGCAACATGCTCTATGGAAAAGGTCATATAGAGGAATTCCACCACCAACCCACCCTCTCATATGCAGTGTAAAGAATGAATTTTGTATGCAGCATACTCTGTGAAAAAGGTTACATATAGGATGGCAAAGACATTAAACTAATTGTGAACTTATACTGGACACAACATGCATTTATAAAAATGGAGCAGGGCCTATCGGATGAAGTTATGATTAAAAGAGGAGTTCGACAGGGGTGTGTATTGTCACCATGTCTATTTAACCCCCTTGTAACACAAGAGATGATTTTTCAGACACATTGAAGTTTGCAAGGGAGTGACAATAGGTTGCATGAACTGAGGGTATACTCCCCACAAAAACAATCTTATGATATGCCGATGACAGTGTAAATACAGACAGATGAGAAAAACCTACAAGATATAGTGAATAGAATCAATAAAGCTGGAACACTATTCAACATGAAGATGAATGCCAGGAAGACCAAAACAATGGTTATAAGTAAAAAGACAGATAAACCAAATGTCATTATAACCATAGATGGCACAAACATAGAACAAGTATCCGAATTCATATATCTCGGACAAAAGATTACAAATGATGGGAGATGTGAGGAAGAAATTAAAAGAAGGATAACAATAGCTCGAACAACATTCTCCAAAATGTATAGAGTGTTAACATCAAGTAAGATATTAATACAAACAAGGAAGCGTATTCTTCAGTGTTATGTGTGGTCTACTCTAATGTATGGGCAGAGACATGGACAATCTCTAAGAAAATGTACAAACGTTTAGCAGCATTTGAGATGTGGACTTATCGAAGGATGATGAAAATATCATGGACAAAGAAGATCAACAACAAAGAAGTTCTCAGAAAAATTAAAAATAAGAAAAGCTTGTTTGCCACTATACAGACAAAGAAACTTATTTATTTTGGCCACATCATTCGTCAGAGTTCAATATACCGTACATTGTTGGAAGGGAAGGTGAATGGTAGCAGAGGGAGAGGGAGACCAAGAACATCATGGTTTACAAATATTTCACAGTGGACAGGCTTGAATTATTCACAGTCTATCAGAACAGCACAACATCGGGACAAGTGGAGAACCATTGCATCCAACCCTCGACTAGAGGATGGAACTATTGATTGATTGAAAGGATTCCCACCAACCCACCCTCTGATAGGTAGTGTGAAGAACCAGTGTTGTTGGCAGTAGCTCAATATTCAGTATGCTCTGTGAAAAAGGCCATATCGAGGAATTCCACCACCAACCACCTCTGAAATCCCCCCCTGGCAAAAAGAGTAAAAGAAATAACAACTACCAAAGTATACCCACCAGCCTATAACACCTGACTAAATCAATAAAACATATACTACTGACAAAGCTATAGTTGAGCCAAGACAATTTAAATGAGTCGTGCAACCATTATTTGCATAATCCAAAATCCATGACTACCTCTATCAGCAAGTATTGCCCATTATATTAATGTCTCCTAACAGGTATGATCATCAAATCACTGATATAGTCTAAAGGTAAATGGTTATTCTCCAGTCTACATGTGCAAAATAAGATCCCCACTATATTTGTAATGCCTCATTTTAACCTAGTAGTAGTACTACTGTCTATATTGTTCATATCATCGCATCGTCTCATCCATAAATAGTTCATATGCACTATAATTGTTAAGGCCGGAAGACCAGCACCTCGGTGCTGAAAAAAGATGTTATTCAACTGGAATAAAAATTTGAAAAAAAAAAAAAAAAAATCCGCCATCCGATAGGCAGTGTAAAGAATGAATGTTGTAGGTAACAGCTCAGTATGCAACATATTCTGTGGAAAAGGTCATATAGATGATTTCTATCACCATCCCACCCTCTGATAGCCAGTGTAAAGAATGACTGTTGTAGGTAGCAGCTCAGTATACGATGAATACCCTGCCACCCACCCCAATGGGCCCCCCTTCCCTGCCACCACCCTTAACCATCATGAACAAACCAACAACACACCGAACATCCTACACAACTATCAATCTGTTTAAACACATTGAACATTACATAAGACAGACAAAATGCCTTGACAACTATAAACTTAGCTTGTTTTATAAGAGAAAAATGTAACCCACAACGATTGTTTGAGTCGCCCCGAGTATACACCTTCTACTCGGTGCTGCTCCCCATTTTTGTATGAACTGCAGTGACTGGTGCTGTACATTATACAGCAGGAGCCACTCCCTTAATTCTACACGATCGGTGCTGTGACTAATACAGCGCTGATCAAACTTAGATTATTTAAAATGTCAATTCCGATAGTAAGATGGCCGGAAGACCAGTGCTCCGGCGCTGACAAATGTCATATTCAGATGAATAAATACTTTACCAAAAAAACCAAAAAAAACAAAAAATGTACTCTTTCTCCTACATTATGTTCACTGATTTTATGTGGATAACACTTATATTGAATAAAATGTTGGCATTGCAGTGAATCTTTATAAAAGAACTACAATGCAATACACAAAGGAATGCTAATGCTATTTTCAAATGACGATCAATTCCGTGAATGATGGTGGCCTTTAAGTAGAACATATTAACTCATTACAATAAAATTTTGAAAATTAAAAAAAAATATATAGGGGCACCAAAATAGGATAGGTTAGATCTAGACTAATAGCCAAGGAGTTCGTACCTGATGACAGGTTGTTGCTGCAGCTTGAAGAACTTTTGGCCATCGTTTGAGATCTCTTCCCCAAGGTCATAATGGTCAAGCAACACTTCTGTCAGCAACTTGAAGTTCTCTGGCTGTTCAATGCGCATGCGCTCTGCGATGTGGAAGCCATCAACAAACTGGTTTTCCCCGCCCTCAGTTGAGACTTGTTTCAGGCAGTGAAGCATTTGTACCTGAGGTTAAAAATGGAATTGTTTTTTTAAACAAATCTTGCGAATTGATGATCATCATAAATGGGTAGGGCTTGGAGCTACTTCTACAGGAGGGATACTGCGTAATCTTCATGAAAAGATCTGACATCCTCAGGCTGTGCAACAACATATCATTTCTAGAAATTCTAGACCGTAAAGGTTATACTAGTAAGGGTACCAAAGTTAAGCCTGCCCAGGGCGCCAGCAACCCTAGGTCCGACACTGAGTGCCAGTGTCATTCAACCAAGCTAAAGGGGACCCCTGTATTAAAGTAGTACTTGTACAATAATGGATTGTAGACCTACCCCTGGTGTGTAGTCGTAGTAGGTGAGGTCAATGTGCAGCCCCAGAGTGGCGGTAGTGTACTGAAGGTTGCTAGGGTTTGACCTAGTTATCACCTCCCATAAAGAGCTGTGTATCACAAATATGAAGAATTATTAAATACCTATGCATATTGTTTATGACACATTTTCTATGGCTATATATTCATTACAAGATCTGGCCACTAAAATAGGATTCGTCAGTCTGATATGACTTGTCGACAGTTTGCAATGGCTGATTATATGTTAAAAGCCATTTAAATTTCAGTTTCTACTGACCAAACTCGCTAATATTTGAAAGGGAGAAACCGTATTATCTTAATCTGGAGTTGGATATTATTAGGAATACCCCAGATAGCACACAGCCGTCGGGCCGACGTCGGCTATTGGTCGCACCGTCGCAATCGACTTTCCACCGTCGGGCCGCCGTCGGGCCGCCGGTGGTGTTCCAACGTTGGGAATCAATCCCTTTCCACTTTTGATTCACCGTCGGGCCTCCGTCGGCCCGACGGTGGTGGGCCGCCGCAGGTTTGCATTCATTTTCCACACTTGGTACACCGTCGGGCCATCGTCGGCCCGACGGTGGTGTTCCGACGTTAGGGTTCAATCCCTTTCCACTTTTGAGCACCGTCGGGCCTCCGTCGGCCCGACGGTGGTGGGCCGCCGCAGGTTTGCATTCATTTTCCACACTTGGTATACCGTCGGGCCATCGTCGGCCCGACGGTGGTGTCCCGACCTTAGGTTTTAAACCTTTTCCACTTTTGAGCCACCGTCGGGCCACCGTCGGGCCGCCGGTGGTGTTCCGACGTTAGGGTTCAATCCCTTTCCACTTTTGATTCACCGTCGGGCCATCGTCGGCTCGACGGTGGTGGGCCGCCGCAGGTTTGCATTCATTTTCCACGTCTGGTCCACCGTCGAGCCACCGTCGAGCCGACGGTGGTGGGCCGCGCATGCGCAGTTCTTTAAATTTGGATTTCAGCTCGAGTCGCCAGCGGAACACGTGCGATCGTTGATCAGTGTTCTTTTTCTACCAATAACTCCAGAAATACCAGGAATTTTAAGGAATTATTTAACAGGTATGTTTATTAGTATGTTTAGATTATTTTGTAAAAGTTTTGTAATTTATTACGAAGTATTAATGGAATTATTCGTGTTAATACGATTTGAATTATCCGATACGGTTTGTTTACTTCGAGTCGCCAGCGGAACACGTGCGATCGTTGATCAGTGTTCTTTTTCTACCAATAACTCCAGAAATACCAGGAATTTTAAGGAATTATTTAACAGGTTTGTTTATTAATATGTTTAGATTATTTTGTAAAAGTTTTGTAATTTATTACGAAGTATTAATGGAATTATTCGTGTTAATACGATTTGAATTACCCTGTACGGAATTTTGACGAAGAACCGCCATCTTGGTTTTTTCCGAGAAGACACTGTCACTATAGTGTCAATACGTACAGACTATATTAAATTTATAAGGTATGGGTTCTCGATTTCTATTAATTTTGAATAAAACTAATATTTTTGCACCTGTAGGCTTAGATACAAGATTCACCCCGTACTGCTGCAGCGTGTACTACAACGGGTGAATCTTTTATCTACTGTAGGCTGTACGTACTGACACTACAGTGACTGTGTCTTCTCGGCTCGTCGACGGTGCATGGTTGGACAAAACAACGTCGGCCCGACGGCGTTTGCCGCCGTCGCCCCGACGGCGGCAAACGCCGTCGAGTCGACGGCGGATGGTTGGACAAAACAACGTCGGCCCGACGGCGTTTGCCGCCGTCGCCCCGACGGCGTTTGCCGCCGTCACCCCGACGGAGTCGGGCCGACGGCGTTTGCCGCCGTCGCCCCGACGGCGGGCGTGCCGACGGCGGGAGGTTGGACAAAACAACGTCGGCCCGACGGCGTTTTCCACCGTCGGCCGCCGGAGCGGCCGCCGTCGGGCCGCCGTCGGGCCGACGACTGTGTGCTGTCTGGGACAGATTGACTTTAACTTCATCTCAAACAATACTCATTCCAAAGTCCCGGATCGGGCAACAACTGCTTAATATCAGGTCAGACAGTTATGCAGAAATCACAATTCAATTTCAAAATTAAAATGAAACTTTGAAACTTATCTCATCTTTCAATAATATTAATACAAATGCACATTGGCTGCATCGAGTGTGTGGGTAGAGTAAACTAGGACAGTGTGACTTTATCTGCAAGAACTAGTTCTACAACGTTATTTACGAAACCATGCTTACATGTCTTCACAAAGCTTGTCGTAAATGAGTGACAGATTTAATTTCTTACCCGAAGTGTGTGGGTTTGAGGAAGGCAACCCTCCGTCCAAGCTTCTCCAATTGTGCCTCTTCAATGGGTGCCCCTTGGAGGCGGAACAGACCAGTCTGCTCCATTGTGTTCATCCACCGGTAAAGGGCCATATCATCGGTCATCACCTGTCAATCAAGCAACACATATCCATCAACGATGGCGTTCTCTGTGGCGGAGTGGTTAGAGTGTCTGACTTTTTTCTAGGTCAGACTCCTAATCTGAGGGTCGGCGGTTCGATTCCCCGTGCCCCCAGCTCTGCCAATTTGGATTTCCACCGCTGTGTATAACTTACAGCGTCATCAAAGGCCGGTTGCTCTCATACCATGTCTATGTGGTGTGGGAGGTTAAAAATCCCTTGGGTCGGTAAAAGTGTAGGCTCGGGCTTTCTATCGACCAGCAGTGGAATGAGGAAGACCAGTCGTCTATGACTGAAATTTCCCCTGCTTAAACAACTAATGGACCAACAAAAAACAACAACAAAAAACACCAATCACCTGTCGATCAAACCGCATTTAGCTCCCAGCAGTTATCAACTGTCAATCAAGTAATATAAGTACATCAGTTATTAGCTGTCAACCAATTACAAGTTAGAAACCGGTTTTTTATTAGCTGTAAATCAAGGCACATCTAGCTAAGTGTAGTTATCAACTGTCAATCAAGCATTATTTAGCTACAAACAGTTATTAATTCTAAATCAAGCAACAGTACTTTTAGCCACCAGGGGTTATCATCTGTCGATCAAACATTTTGCTACCAGCTATCAATCAAGTCGAATTGGGCTAACAGCAGTTATCAACTGTCAAGCAAGCAACATCTACTGCCAACCGTTATCACTAGTCAATCATGCTACATTTCGCTAAGCATTAATACTATTCCAAATATACAGCAAGTTGCCAACATATATTCACAGCGTCCATACACATGCCTTGTGAAAATATGGAATTCAAGGCTATTTCAAGGCTTTTCAATGCTGTTTTTGATAGGAATTCAAAACTATTTTCCTTTCAGGAAAAAACAACAATGGCGAATGGCGATTTCAGACTAATTTATATATCAGTGGTGGGGACAGTTTAATGGAATTCAAGGCTTTTCAAGACTAATTACCCAAAATAGGTTAAATTCAAGGCTTTTATATGACAGTAAATTTAAACTTCACCCTACATTGGTCAGTGTGTTCGTTAACACAAGACCCCCGGGGCTAGAACAATCTACAACTGCTCTAAAATCATCCTCCCCCGTAGGGACCCCCTCCCAAAGCATGTATGCATACACATGGGGAATCTACAATAGTAATTAATCCAGCTTCTATCTCTTTACGTAGCCTGCATGTCATAATAGGACCAATATCTTCCTTAGTAATCGAAGAATAATTCTTTTTATCATAACTACTATCACAATCATCATTTATTACTTTAAACCCGAACAATGCCCCCCTCATTAGGTATTCCCAGTCTGGGTCAGTGTCGCCTCTGCAAAATACCTCCGCAAACATCCGACACAGTCTCAATGGGGACCTTTCAGTTTGTATGATTCTCTCGTCAGATGGTGCATCATGCCAGTTTCTTTATGCTTTGGTGTGTGGTGAGTGTATGGTGGGGTGGGTGTGGTTGGGGTGTAGGTGTGTATGGTGCGTGTGTGGTGGGGGTGTAGGGGTGTGGTGAGGATTTTGGTGTGTGTGGTGGGGGTGTTTTTGGATTTAGGGGTGTGTGGTGGGGGTGTAAGGGTGTGTGGTGGGTGGGTATGGTGTGGTGGGTATGGTTGGGGTGTAGGTGTGTATGGTGGGTGGGTGCATAAGTTTGTGTGATGGGTGTGTTGTGGAGATGTAGGGGTGTGGTGAGGATTTTGGTGTGTGTGGTGGGGGTGTATTGGGATGTAGGGGTGTGTGGTAGGGGTGTGTGGTGAGTGGGTATGGTGGGGTGGGGTGGGATGTATAGGTGTGGTGGGATGTATGGGTGTGGTATGGGTGATGGGGGTGTAGGTGTGTGTGGTGGGGGTTGACGGTGTGTGTGGTGGGGGTGTAGGTGGTTTGTGGTGGAGGGGTAGCGGTGTCTTGCAAAGCGGCACTTCACAATCTTTAGCATCCCTAAACCCCAACCACACACCAACACCCCCACAACAACCCTAAACCCCTACCACACACCCCACCACACACACCTATACCCCCTACACCCCACAACACACACCTATACCCCCAGTACCCCTTACACCCCCACCACACTTCTAAACCCCCACCACACACTTGCACCCCCACCACACACCTATGCCCCCACCACATCTACACCACAAACACCTACACCCTCACCACACACACATCTACACCCTCATTACACACACCTACACCCTCACCACACACACACCTACACCGTCACCACACACACCTACACCCTCACCACAGACACATACACCTCAACCACACACACACCACACACCTACACCCACACCACATCCCTACACCCCCACCACATCCCTAAACCCCCACCACACACCTACAACCCCACCACACACCACACACCTACACCCCTACCACACACCTACATCCCCACCACAAACCTAAACCCCCACTACACACATACACCCCACCACACACACCCACTATGCACCTACCCCCACCACACACACACCTACACCCCCACCACACATACCTACACCCCCACCACACACCTACACCACCAGCACACACACACATACACCCTTCTATCCAACCATGATGGTCGACTTCGACCAGGAACGGGTGCTGCCACCAAGAAATGCCTCATGAAAGGTCCCCATTGGGCCGGGGCTTCAACAATGCAATAATCACATGCACAAACACCAAGTAAACAGTCATCATATATATTAGTCAATTGCACAAAATCACAGTCCGAGTAGCAGTCAGTTGCCACCAGTGTATATATTTGTCCAACATCTATGAATTTATCATTGTCCCAGTGGATAACTTCAAACCAACCATCCACATTGATTCTCAGGAATGTTATTCTTTGCTGACATAGTTCCAGCCCATGTACAGGGTTGGGAACTGTCCTGATTTTAGTCAATTCACTAGCTGGTCACATGTGACCAAATCCACATACTGCTTCGATTTGTGAAGTAGCGGCTGCGACCACTCATCCTTGATGCTATCTTGATCAATCACACCCGCCTCATACACACTCTTCTTGAGGCCAAAGTTCAAGACCCTTTGGTCAATAGGGCTGTCATACTTTACGTCAGACGAGCCCATCACACATCCTATCACATCACGCACCTCCGCTATGAAGTGTGTCGAATTGTAGTAATGAGCTGATGGTGTCAATACACCCACAGACAAACTTTCCAGGCCCAGTTGTCAACGTTGTACCTTACACTGGTCACTGCCGTGCTCCTTGCTTTTACACAGTATACATGTATCATCCCAGCCACACGTCTTGGCACTACATCCATCTTTATTGTAATTAAAAGTTTAACATGCTCGCACCCCTCTCATAACCCTTCCTGGCCTGGCTGGGGTTCTTCCATACTTTCTTGGACTCTTTCGATGATTTCGAATTATCCAAATTAAAGTGTAATAGGGATAGTTCTTGGTCCCAATGTTTAAAATGTCTGAGCCCTTTTTCCTTGACCTTTTCGTGCACTGCCTTATCGTAGCCACCGTAAGGTTCGTTCGTATAATTCGCAATCTTTTCTGTTCATACCGACTTTCTCTGAGCGCTTCATGCCCCAAATAAGCGCTGCGTATAATAGTGTCGTGGAGGTGATGAAAATGGGAAATATTGCGCCTAGAGCGGGACTCGAACCCACATCTCTTTGCATTCCGGGCCAGTGTGCTAACCATTACACCACCTAGGCTCCCTGATATCAATACACTCCCCACGCCTACCTGTCTATGTGGTTACTTGCCTGAGAGGTCAGTGCAGACCACTACACTCGTCCCCCTGGAATTGTAAGTCTTGTAATGCTTACAATTACATACATACAGGCAATGCACTAACACATACATACACAGGGTAGGTTCAACAACCATACAGCGCAAAGCTTGTACAGGATCCTGATCACGGCAACCAGTGTCGGGGGTGATGAAAATGGGAAATACTGCGCCTAGAGGGGACTCGAACCCACATCTCTTTGCATTCCGGGCCAGTGTGCTAACCATTACACCACCTAGGCTCCCTGATATCAATACACTCCCCACGCCTACCTGTCTATGTGGTTACTTGCCTGAGAGGTCAGTGCAGACCACTACAATAGCTTAATAAAGTTAAGTTTTTTATACTTCTTATCAGATTTAGTATATTTTCTAATGGAAAACTTACTCCTTTCCTTCCTTTTCTTCTTTTTCTTTCTCGACTTCGCACTGCTTTTGCTCTCACCGGACGTCTCACTTGCCGGCTCCATTGTTGTAGTTTTTGAGTTAGACTTATCGTCAGTCTCAACGGACGATATGCTGGAGGAATGCACCCTTTGAGGCCTTTCCAGCACCATGCGCCTTCTCCGGTCACGAGCACGCCTGATATGCCCCTTGCTTCCCGCGATCTCCTCCTCACTTGTCGAGTCCTCCAATGCCGCCCGCAGCTCTCTTTTATGTCTCTCCTGTGCCCGCTCCTCCAACCTCAGCCTCACCTCCTTTTCCTCCTCGTCCTCCCCTACTGCCACTGCCTTCTCACGCTTTGCCTGCCGAGTCTTGACCTTTGAATTCGTCGCTGACACGGTTGCTGGTGTCAGCTCCCCACCCAAACTTTCCACATCCTCACATGTGTCCACTTTAGTATCTGGCTTCGTCACTTTCTTCGACAACTTAGCACTCCTGCATTTGTTGCCTCGAGGTGCCTCATGCTCCTCACCACATGCTGCACACAAGTCAAATGCCATTAGGCACACACAGTCGGCAGTACTGGAGGCAAGAAGGGAGGGCCGAACCAGGCATGACTTGCTTCAAGAAAAAATCAGGCAGAAGTGACCAACCAGTAGTGGGACAGGAAGCACCAGCTGACCGGCTACCTTTACTTATCTGTCCCCACAGACAACTGTGCACCAAGTCGCTCTAACGACGTTGCACAGAACATTCCAGATTCCACACACATTCAAGCCACAGAGTCCTCTGACCGCTTAGTATAATGTTTGGATAAAGGTGAACACTTATACATACACATTAATTATTAGTTATATGACAGTAAATTTGATAATCGGTTAATTATGTTTAGATGCATTTAACTGCAACTAGACTTATACAAGCCGTTTGCGGGAATCACTCCAGGATGTATGTGCATGTTCTGAAACAAAAATGCAGGACTTACTATAAGAGGAGGAGCTAATAAGGCGTTCGCAAAATTAATGCTCCAGACGATTCGAGTCACCCGAGTCGTTATATTTTCAAATGGAATACCGCGAGTGGAGCCTAAAAATACACGGGCCGTGTGCAAAACGACTCGACCCCCAGTGCCTCACGTCTTGCCTGGGGGTGCTAGGAGCATTTGTGCTGGTACCTGTGTATGTCATATACTGCAAAGCTACTCGATTCTTTTTTTTTCTAATTGAAAACACCATCCAGATCAAAATGGACATATATCTAAATTATGCAATCATAAAATACTTTAAATCCTACTTTGCTGTAGATATATTGGTTATTAAAAAAAAAAAAAGTTGTTGTTTAAGCCACGATTTTTTCCACCCGAGTATGTTCGTTAATGCAACCCGAGGTCGTAGGTTCTGCGCATGCGCCAGCAAGTGGTTCGGATGACCCGAGTTGTTTAATCAAATACATCCCCAGTTAAAACAGCCCTATAAGATGGATTTGTCGGCTGTCACACAGTTCCTAAATTTCATCAGAACTTACATTGTCGAATATGTCTGATGGGATTTTGTCCTGCATCTCGCCGCCTCAGTAGAGGTGTGGGCGGGGCATCCACTTGGAGCGCTGCTGGCTGGTGTGGTCGTTGAAGCCACGCCCCTCCAGCCAGGAGAAGGGGTAGACGGCCTGGTGGTTGTCTGACCAGAGAACGTGTAGTTTCCGTGAGTCCTGGTCCACCTAGGGGAGGGGAGAGAGCAATTTGTGTTTTAGGTTCAGTTCCTAGCTAATAAACTCACGTGTGCACTCTATGCCCCCAGCTCTGCCAATTTGGATTTCCACCGCTGTGTATAACTTACAGTGTCATCAAAGGCCGGTTGCTCTCATACCATGTCTATGTGGTGTGGGAGGTTAAAAATTCCTTGGGTTGGTAAAAGTGTAGGCTCGGCCTTTCTATCGACCAGCAGTGGAGTGGGGAAGACCAGTCGTCTGTGACTGGGATTTCCCCTGCTTGGGACAACTAATGTACCCACAAAAAAAAAAGAAAAAAAAAAAAAGAGAGACAAATAAGTGTTCACACTTCCTGTCTACCATTCGCTATTCGCTATGCGCGTTTGATTGGTTCAGAAGGAGTGACTCTAGCCATGGGGGATTTAATGGAGTATTGGTTATAATAAAACCATGGGTTATCCCATTTTTGATTATTGGCCTCATTTTTGGAGATTCACTTAGTAAAAGACTCATACTAGAAACACGAAATTTCTCAAATCAATTATGAAGCATGGTATTTTTGTTATAAGTTCGGAGAATTGCACATACTTTTGCGGTATACTTAAATTTGTCAGAAGTATATAAATTTATGTGACCAGTTTTAAGAAAAGAAACAAGCCCCCCTTTCAAACACTAACTACAAATGTTCGATTTAAAACTATATTTTTCCCAGGTGGTCTTATTTACCTGAATACAATGGACTAGACTGACAATATTTTCATCTGCAGACATATATGCTTATATAAATACAAATGCTTAGATTCATATCGGTGCAAAGAGGTGATGAAGGTACTTTCTCTCCAAACACCATGAGCATAAATATGATTAAGCAGGGGACATTTCAATCGCCAACAATCAGTCTTTTGCATTGCACTGCTCCTTCAAGTCCTTCCCATATCCCAGTAATGCCAACTGACAGGCCAGATTACAAGTCTACAATCTTTTAAGTCATTGCCTTGACTGGGGCATGCTTTGAACACTGGGGTTCGAATCCAATGACCTACCAAAAAAAGGGAGGTGGCCGCTGAACTCATTTGGCCATCCCATCTGATGCTATAGTTGAAAGACACAATCTTTCATATTTGTAGGTGGTTACAAGTCACTGGGCGCAACATTTCAAATGGAACAAAGGAGAAGAGTAAGGTCTACGTGAAAGCACTCCACCCACTCAGGAGGACAATTTTGATGCCAACAAACATGGGCAGTCATACCTTTAATGATACTACTTTAGTGTGTGGTTTAACAGGACTTCAGCTCTAACTCTAACCACTCGCAAGTATTTAAATAGGTCAAGTCAGTTCAGATGGGGTCTTCTATGGTCCCTATTTAACAAACTTGTAAGGGCTAGTTCCCCATAGACCAAAAACACTAACGTTGGTTGTTGTAGCTTTTACGTCCAGGCAACATCTAAGGTCATATTAGGAAGGGTACCGACTTGTGACAGTGTGCACTCATGGCAACTTTATAGTGCTGCCCCACTTGGACACCATGACTTGATATCCCACTCAGTCACATTATCCTGACACTGACATTAACCAGTCCTTGCCCTATCCTAATAATGTTACACGCATGGCTAGGAAGCGACAGGTATCAATTTTAAAGTCATTTGTTTTACTTGAATCCTACGATCTATCAAAATGGGAGACAGACGCTCAACTCATTTGGACATTCCGTCTGGTCAGCATCGAAGTGACCGATGCGCAATCATATACCTGAACATCCTTGGCGATGATGTTGACATCCAGGTTTGACATAAGGAAGCGTCGGGAGAGCGTCGTTGGGTGGAAGCACTCCGCGCAGGTGCAGTTATCACGCATCCACAAGTAGGGGAACTGGTCATGTGACCCGTCCGCCCACTCCACCTCCATCCACCGCTTCCCATCAGCGTTCACGGCGTTGGCTGCCTTGATGGTCTCACCTGGGCCGGGAGAGGGAAACAGAGATACTGATTGTTTGTTGGAGTTTTACATCCTGGCAACATCCAAGTTCATATCAGGACGGGTACTGACTTGTGACAGTGTGCACTCATGGTGACTTTATAGTGCTGTCCCACCACCTAGGAGACCAGGCTGCTGGAATAATTTTTTTGTTTTTGTTGAAGATTTATACTGCCTATCATGGATAAGTCTGAATAGACTTGTTTTCACCATTAGACAGTTTGTCGATAGAAAGCCTGAGCCTACACTTTTACCGACCCAAGGGATTTTTAACCTCCCACACCACATAGACATGGTATGAGAGCAACTGGCCTTTGATGTCACTGTAAGTTATACACACCGGTGGAAATCCAAATTGGCAGAGATGGGGGCATGGGGAATCGAACCACCGACCTTCAGGTTAGGAGTCCGAGCTAGAAAAAAGTTAGACACTCTAACCACTCCGCCACAGAGAACCCACTCATGACCTGATTTCCCACTCAGTCACATTATCCTGATACTGAGATAACCAGTCCTTGTTCTATTCTATGAATGTCGAGCGCCAGGCTAGGTAGCGACAAGTATACATTTTGTAAGTCATTGGTTTGACTCGACTAGGGTTCAAACTCCCGACCTTCCGCACAGGAAAAACAGGGAGATGCAATAGGTTTGTTGATTGATTCTGATTTTACACGTCGGGTCGGCGGCGAAGACCATATTCACGGTGAAAAGTGAGTTAGATTTGTTCGGTTCTTTCAATTTTCGGAAAAACAGAATGTCTGCATTATATTTATATGCAATAAGTGGTTTGTGCATGGCTGATCAATACATTGTCTGGTAGAAACTTCATTGGTTCCCTAGAGACAACATTATTTTGGCTTATTGGAGGTTTAGGTCCTAGCAACATATAATGTGATATCAAGACGGGGTACTGCCTTACAGCAGATCGAGTTTATAGCATTATCACATTGGAATACAATATCATCAATGCCATGATGAGATATCTGACTTTAGCAACATTATCCTAGAATTTAGCCAACCAGTCCAGTTTTATAACGCGATAAGGACTTAGACTCTCGATCTTGTGTTGATTCAGACTGTTTATCATACCTATCATACCTACTATGCTCGTATCAGTACTCTCAGATATCTAAGAGCTTTACAAAGTTATGTAGAGTGCATGCCATCTGGCAAAGGTCACATGTCCCCACCGAAAAATATCCTTCTAAGTTCTAGGGAAGTTCCTGCTAGGAAAGTAATGTAATGATGTGCACTGGTTTGTTGAGCCATCCCTGTGTATACTGTAAGCGTGCTACTTGGATATTAATAATTGTAAAGGCCATCACACTACGACGTAACAACATCAACGTAGGGAGAACGTGAACAACTTTGAACTTCTCGGCGTAGTATGCAAATTTGGGCACAAGTTGAACGTGGATGCAGCGTAGTGGACGAGAGCGTAACATCGGTAAAGTGTAGTGATACCATCATTCAACGAGAGAGGACAACGCCATTACGCTCACGGAACGTTATGAACGTTATTCCATCGCCAGCAGAACGCTAAGTGACGTTACATACATCATGACATGGTGGTGAAACGTTGAACATACGTTGAACGTATGCTCTCCTGACATTCTCCTGACGTTCTCCTGATGTTCTCATTACGCCGCGTGGACATTTCCACCCGGTTTAATGTGGGTCAACGTAGTGCAACGTAGTGAGCAGTATTTGACTAACGTCCGTATAACATCATTGACGTTCCCTGAACGTGTACAGAACGTATGGCGAATGTAAACCCTTACGTTCGAGGTACGTCAAAAGTTTTGAACATGTCCAAAACCTCGACGTAACTCGACGTAACACGACGAAATGGTAAGTAGCTCGACGTCAGTCTAACGTCATTCTGACGTCATCATAACATAATCCAACGTACATCAACGTAATGAAAAAAAATCACCACATCAGGCTTATGTTGGCTCGTTACGTCGTAGTGTGACAGGGGTATAAGTATGATACTTAGAATTCCAAGGGGATGTGCACTGACCACTCCAGGTGAAATGTCACATACACATGAGTAGATTGATTGTATCCGGCGTCCAGAGAGACAACTGATTAGGACATTGACCCCAGAATGTCTGCAGTGTGGATTCGAGTACTACTCTAGGCGTGTGCAAAAACACTCTCTACGATAGTATCATCATATGGCTTAGGCCTCAATATACAGATTACAACTTCAAAATGAATGATATACGTTATCACTGTTATAGATATTATCCATCAAACAGGGATATAAGTTCGTTACTATACTTGAGATGGGTTGGCGGGGAAATGGGGAAGGGAGCTAGGAGCAAGAAGCTTTGGAGGAGGTGGAGTGTTTTGTAAATGGGTTCTTCTTCAGTGTTGGTCCTAATTGGTTGGTCCTTCACATTGTAACTGTTTTCTTCTAAATTAATGTTCATACCAAATGAAGAAAATTCCGTTCAGTATACCCCAAAGAAGCAATGACAGCAATCCAGTGAGAAACAAATGTTTGGTTTATTTTTTATTGCAAAAATAGATTCATTTGTCATGAAAATTTGACAGCTAAACATGGGAATGGTGAAGCTGTACTGTTTGTGTTGAAAACTACTTCATTGTAGACCAAAATATTCAAACTTAGCTAGTTTATTTGCAAAGTTGTAACATGCAAAAATGTCAGAAACCTAATTTTAGGACTTTTCAGTGTCTGTGTGTAAAACAACGATGCTTGAAAGTGAGCATATATTATATTTATTATATATATATATATATATATATATATTATATATATAATATATTTATTTATATATATATAATTATATACACTCACACACAATGCTACATAAATCATTGTTGTTCTGTGATAAAATACTAAGGTGTAGTAGTACTTTGGAAAGGAGGCGGGAGTTTGGAAAAATAGTATTATTCTTTGTAAGCATGTTTAAAATTTTCGACGACTCATGACTGGCAAACAACATACAAATAAAATCTTGAAAGAAACATACTCTTATTTACTTACCTTTAGGAGCGGTTGGATCTTTGATCCAGGCAGGGCGTCCGTCGGCATACGGCTCAAAGCGAGGCTGAGTTTGCGGCGCCGTGCTCTGCCCGCGTTGTGGGGCCGCCGTTACGGCTCTTCTCGCAGCCGCCGTCGCCGGGAAGCCCGTCCCTTTAGTGTGGCACGAGCAGTTCACACACTTTCCGCAGGGGCGCCTGTGTGTCTGCGCCTGCGCACGGGCTGACGTGCACAGTGGGATGACGGAGCGGGCTGGAACTCCGCCAACACTGGAACCAGCGACCGCGCCTGAAGAGCTGAGCAGGGTTTTCATCGAGGCGCTTGATACCCTGACGGCGATGGTGACTGGACGGCTGAACATGATGGGTTTCGGCGGTGTTGGCAGTTGATATATGCGATCTGCGACTGCGAGATGCTGTTGCGATTTGTTGATTTTGCTTTCAGTCAGACTTGGTTGTTTGTAACGGGGTGAACAGCGTCGCGGGGCCCGTTCGGACGTTTGCAAATGGCGTGTTTTCTGCGCCGATGCTTCGATGATCGGTGTGGACTCAAACGTCTAAAGTAGTGCTTGGAGAGTGAGGCTAAACACGAACTGGTACCGTTCTCGCCGATTCTTCACTGACCGAACAGGTTCACACTTCTAGATTAGACCTTGGAGAGTGGAGCTTGTAGGCGAACTGGTACCGGGGTATTATGGGCTGGTGATGCGGTGGGGTGACCAATGCGCTGAAGGTTCTAGAGTAGTTCTTGGAGACTGCAAATGGCTACGTCAGAATGAAAGCAGCGTGACGGTGCCGGACTGGTTGGGCAGGGCTCGGTCTGGGTCTGTGCGCTGTGCAGGGATTGCCGGTGTTGATGCTCCTGTTGCCGGAAGGTCCCCCTCTTTATACACAACTCGGCCACCTACTTAACCTGCAGACTGCATCAGACCGGCCAGCTCTGACTTTGCACACTACGCCTTACCTCCTCCAGTCTCTGCCCCCACCCACACACCGCACCCCCTTGGTCCACAATGCCAGAAATATCTCGAATCACCTCCTCAGGCAACGCTAATGATAACAAGGCCCTAACAATGCTTAATGGCGAAATATACCGATTTGTTTGTTTCCCAAATATTATATACGCACATTACCTATTGAACATCTAAAGAGGATTCACAGTAGTTTTATATTATTAAAAACAAGCGTTTATTCATATATTGAACAGATACATACACGTTGTGTTCTTAGTATTCTTCTATTCCACTGATTTAAATATTTAGGTTAGTTCTTGATATTTAGGCTATGTTATCCATATGCGTCCGATTTTTATATAACTTAAAGGGTTGGGGCAACGGCATCTATATATATAAGTCAGCCTCACGAAAATGGGACAATTGGTGGTTTATTTAAGATGTTGGCTTCGCAATTCTTAAAGTGTAGTGCATTTTTTCGTTTTAAATTAAATTATCCTAGAAACAAATAAGGTTGTTGTATTTTCTCTACCTTTACATTCAGGATAAATTTAAGGACTTTGCAACACCCCTGTCAATGCTAAACTGTAATTATGACGATCGACGCCGACATCCAATGATCGACGCTGACAACTTTACCAGAATGTCGGCATCACAATTCTTAAAGTGTAGTGCATTTCTTTGTTTTATATTAAATTATCCTAGAAACAAATATGGTTGTTGTATTTTCTCTACCTTTACATTCAGGATAAATTTAAGGACTTTCCAAACTGATGTCAATGCTAAACTATAATTATGATGATCGGTGCCGACATCCAATGATCGATGCCGACAACTTCCCCCAATTGGCCTCTTTTCGTGATCCTGACCCATATACATATGTGTGTGTAGTTATGTATATTATATATATATATATATATATATATATATATAAGGAGCTGTTAACGGACGAACCTTCCTTGTAGATAATGGAATAGTCACTAGGTGCTGGGCCAAAGTGGTACTTCATTGATGTAGCTTCCAGAGCCTTCCTTATAGAAAGTGGAATATCCACTAGATGCTGGGCCAAGGTGGTTCTTAATTGTTGTAGGCTTCCAGAACCTTCTTTGTGGTGGGTGGAATATCCACTAGGTGCTGGGCCAAGGGGGTACTTCATTGTTATACACTTCCAAAACCTTCCATAACGTGAGTGTGGAATGGTCACTAGGTGCTGGGCCAGAGCCTCTCTTCATTGGTGTAGGCTTCCAGAACCTTCCTTATGGTGCGTGGATTTTTTTAATTTTTTTTAATTTTTATTGACGAGGTATTTACTCTGCCCATAACGTATAAGCTCCTGTCAGGGTGCTTGTTTTCAATGCTGGACAGCTGTGGCGCTGTCTTGATCTGTTCCTTTGCCCAGGAGTGTTTACCTGTGTCTGCTCGGGTCAGCCTTCTGCAATTTTGGTTGTTAGTAATAGCCTATGTTACCAGGTGGGTGCGACCATGGGTGTATGCATTATTCTGCAGAGCCTACTTGTAGGTGAGAATCCCCTGGGTCATATTAATCAATCAGAATTAACCAATTTTGGAATAAATATCATAGGTCAGAATATGGATAGGGGCATTCATATTATTAGGGACCATCCTGTGTCTGCGGGCGCATTTTACTAACTGTTGTCCAACCCGCCATCAATATGTACATTTTCACATTTTCACTTACACAACATCATACCAGCAAACTTTTTATACATTTTATGGGATATATTAAATACATGTATTTAGTATTGCTAACATACGTAACACACAGAGGCAACAATAATTACTTGACTCGCTATCAAAATAAGAAAGAATTAATTATCACTACTGTTACATGGAAACCAAATTTGTGGTGCCCAGTTTAAGAGAATGCCCTAACTACAATTAATGTCAATACCCAAGGACAATAATAGCATGCTGAGAGGGTGGGGGGGGGGGGGCAGAGGGTGTGACAGCCCAAGAAATCCATACCAGGGCATATTTAAACTGTCTTCCTCACTCACATTTCTCAGTACTAGACCCAACACTAAACTTTTAGTGGCATACAATCAAAGGGTTAGCCCCGGGCATTACATAACCTCTGCACGCCATTGCCCAAGCGACACGGGCGAGGAGGTCACACAGGATTAACCAGGAGCTACTTGTGGATCGGCGTGGAGCAGCACGAGATGATGATGAGGTGGTGGACATGATAGCAGAGATAAGGCATTGTGTTGTGTCTCCTTGATCAGTGTGCACCTCCTTCCTACTCTCCTCCATTTGGACATGTTTACCAGAAGGAGGAGTATAAAGGGCGCCACTCGGTCCAGTTGCAATTTCCTTTTAGCTTCTTATTGTTTCCTTGCATATATTGCGTTGCATTATTCGGCCAATCATGTGATATGACCTTACACTGAAAATTAACTATTGCAAATTCACAGTAAATGGCTAATGTTCACCAAAAGATCACTCTAACTGCTATAATGAGTTAAATGTTAAAGCTGCATAGTCCGATGAAGCATCAGGTTTTCCAAACCAAAATAATTATTTAGATTTGATTCTACATATTTAACTTAGATACCAATGAGCTTGTTGAGCATGCATTGCCCAAAGAATGGAATACTGAGTCAATCTAATAGAACCTGTTACTGCAGAAGCCCATGGCTTCAGAGCTTTGGTGTACTTGCCAAAACTAATTTGAGGTATTTAATACCTCAAAATTTAGCCATTTAAAATAAGAGTGACTTCAAACTAAAGTAAGGTAGATTATGATAATCAGTTTAATATATTTAACTAAAAAAAGTGACAGAAACTCAAAACCATCGGACTATGCAACTTTAAGAATGTTATATATATATATATATTTGTGTGTGTATTGGGGGTCACAGACACAACTTTTCCCATTTTCATCAGCACCACGAGACTGATTCCGTGACCAAAACTCAGAAATAGTATTTGAACGTAGCTTATGTATGTATGTATGTATGTATGTATATATGAATGTATGTATGTACGTATGTACGTACGTACGTATGTATGTATGTGTATATATGGAATGGTAAGGATTAAACGACTTATGGATTAAACCATGTAAAAGACTTACAATTCCAGGGGGGGACAAGTGTAGTACTTTTCAGGCAAGGAACCAGATATACTGGTAGGAATGGATACGGTGATTGCATAAGGGAGCCTAGGTAGTGAAGTGGTTAGCATGCTAGCCCCCGCATGGCAAGAAGTATGGGTTCGAAATCTGCTTCACGCACAATTAATCTCCCTTCTCTCACACCCACGACATATATATAAATATATACAGTATCTATATATGTATATGTATATATATGGATGTTCTCTGTGGCGGAGTGGTTAGAGTGTCTGACTTTTTTCTAGGTCAGACTCCTAATCTGAAGGTCAGGGGTTCGATACCCGATGCCCTCCCCATCTCTGCCAATTTGGATTTCCACCGCTGTGTATAACTTACAGCGTCATCAAAGGCCAGTTGCTCTCATACCATGTCTATGTGTTGTGGGAGGTTAAAAATCCCTTGGGTCAGTAAAAGTGTAGGCTCAGGCTTTCTGTCAACAAACTGTCTAATGGTGAAAACAAGTCTATTCAGACTTATCTATGACAGGCAGTATAAATCTTCAAGAAAATATAAAATATATATATATGTGTATAACTTGGTATGTATGTTTCCCCAACATTAGCGGATTAAGCAGCGAAGATTTGGTCTTCCACATTCCATTACTCCTTGCTCTTCTATCCTATTCTAAATTACATTTGGGATCAAATGTTTGTTCTTCAAAGTACGATCTTTATTCTGGCCATTGACAATCTTGTGTGAACAATTTGGTAAATATTATTATTAAAAGA
>JASIRB010000075.1:0-21737 GCA_030323885.1 Branchipolynoe longqiensis | reverse complement strand
ATTGAGTAGCCAGAAGTAATTCTTGTTCTAAATATTAAAATGTCAAATGTGTTAACAAAAACTTGTTTCAGAGAAATATTTAACCAATATCTGATTAACCCTGCTCATTTTCTATTTCTACATATGTCATTAACCATAGGATATAAATAAAAACATGAATAAAATAAGTAAAACTGACTGGCTATGGCTCTAACACTAGTCTGAGTGCCCAGATTTGTCTAAATCTAAATGCACATGGCATAAGATATGCTGATTATATTGATGTAAATGCAATGCTGAATAAAAGATTAATATCTTAATTTATTATATATATTTTTTTAGTTAGTGTTCTCTGTTTCAAACAAGAGCTGAGATGAGCTGAAACTAGCATATTTCATAACTGCACCCAGTGAATTAGCATGTGGAATGTGCTTCTCGTGGGTTTGTTTTGCTCTGACACATCCCACAATGCACCGCGTGGCTGGAACGGTGATGTAGTCTATTGTGGTCTATGTTCTGGTCTAATGCTTTTGAGCTCACCAATGACAATATGTTTCAATGTTAATGTCATGGGCCATGAGCCAGTATAACACTTAAGCTTAACAATGACTTATGCTAAGATTCCTTACACGTGGTATGTGGTATGCGAATCCGGCAAAAAATCGAAATGCCTCGAAGTCAATGGGCTACATTCCTTACATGCGGTATGCGAATGCGAATGCGGCAACTCGATCGGTCCCTGTAGCGATCGGTGCGGCATGCGGCATGTGGCATGTGGCATGCAGCATGTCACATGCTGTATGCGAATAGAAACCTCAGTCGCACGTGTCCATTAGTTTTAGATGAGGAGAGGTGACTGATCATTACGGAACGGTCACACACAGAGGTGCGGAGGGGAAACATATGGTAGTGGTGGTGGTGGGGTTACAGGTTGGTAAAAATGCTACCATAGCCACAGAAATATGAATACTTATCTATAATTTGGTAATTATAAAGGTAGGAACCCCCATGTGACGTACCAAGAGGTACATAGATATAAATGCCATATTAGGTCATATACAGTGCAGTATGGCATATACTTGTTTATTTTTATTTTTTAAATATAGCCAGTCGTGTGCCGCATACCACATACCGCGTAGAAGGAATCCTCCCATTCGCATACCGAATGCCACATACCGCGTATAAGGAATCTTAGCTTAAGGTGTTTCAATGCCATGTCATGATCCATCTGCCAGTATAGCACATTAAGCTCAACAATGAATAGCTGTTTCAACGCCCATGTCATAATCCAGTATAGCACATTAACTCAACAATGACTTAGGCGTTTCAGTGACATGTCGTGATTTATGTGCCAGTATAGTTCATTGAGCTCAACAATGATTTAGGTGTTTCAATGCCATGTCATGATCCATGTTCCAGTATGGCACATTAAGCTCAACAATGACTTAGGTGTTAAAATGCCATTTTGTGATCCATGTGCCAGTATAGCACATTAAGCTCAACAATGACTTAGGTGTTTCAATGCCATGTCGTGATCCATGTTCCAGTATGGCACATTAAGCTCAACAATGACTTAGGTGTTAAAATGCCATTTTGTGATCCATGTGCCAGTATAGCACATTAAGCTCAACAATGACTTAGGTGTTTCAATGCCATGTCGTGATCCATGTTCCAGTATGGCACATTAAGCTCAACAATGACTTAGGTGTTAAAATGCCATTTTGTGATCCATGTGCCAGTATAGCACATTAAGCTCAACAATGACTTAGGTGTTTCAATGCCATATCGTGATCCATGTGCCAGTATAGCACATTAAACTCAACAAAACCCATGTGTGCAGGTGCAGTGTCAGTTGCCTACTCTATTGTGTCGGGTGACAAGGCGGACTACTTCACTGTGGATGCAGTGACCGGTGAACTGCGAACGAAGCGGACCCTGCGGTATGACATCACACCTGTGACCCTACTCAACGTGCAAGCAGAGAGCGGGACGCCGCCGTCGTATGGACGGGCGCAGGTAGGCGCCAGCTTGTGTCTCATTGAACGTAGGCTCACCTGTACCTACCCGTCACTGACCTTAATCAGTGTTTTTAGCTGTGGTTTTTTTTTTTTAGTGATGAATTTATTTACACTGCTCATAACGGATAAGTGTATTAACACTTGTTTTCATCGCTGGGCAGCACTAATCCAATTTGATTTAAATCTTCTGAATTTAGTTTTAGTAATTTAGGTTTTCTTGCTTCCTGTTCTGTCTTTTGTAACTGTTTGTAGATTCCAAACAGCTTAATCACTGTTTATCTGTAAATCTTTGTGGGTTTGTAAAATGATTATATTTATGAATGTTAATGGTTCAAAGATCATTGATTTGACACAAAAAACTAGCGTCCTAAACAATTGACAGTAAATTACACCTAATTGGAACGAAGTAACAGAATTGTATGTTACTTATGTAAGTAAAAACATTCTGCATTCCTGTCGACTCGACAACCATTCCTTAACAGCTGCATAAACACTCAAAGTAGAAGTGGTTTGATGAACAACCGGTCACCAACCACTGACCCTGCCATGTGCTTTCTGTGCAGGCCGAGATTCGGATTAAAGACGTTAATGACAACGCGCCCCAGTTCGAGGTTCGGTCTGTTGAGCTGCCCATCAAGGAGGACACGCCGGTCGGTGCCGTCGTGTATGTGGCACAGGCCCGGGACAGGGACGGCGGCGACAACGGCCGGGTCACCTACATGCTGCCCTCTGGCGGCAGCTTCTTCAACATTGACGACCACACGGGCGCCGTGACCCTGGTGCGCGCGCTCGACTTCGAGTCCCACCAGCGGCACGGGCTGACGGTGGCAGCCCAGGACAACGCGGCCGAGCTGCGCCGCTCCACCCTGACGCTGGTGCTTGTCGTGCAGGACGTAAACGACAATGCACCCGTCTTCCACCAAACCGCCTACTCCGTCACCATCATCGAGACTATCCCGCCCAACACCAAGTTCATCCAGGTGAATGCCACAGACCGCGACACGGGCAACAACACACGGATATCATACCTGCTGCACACTGGTCGCCATGTGGACAAGTTTGGCATCCTGCCGGACGGCTATTTGTACAACCGCGTGCCGCTGGACCGCGAAGTGCAGGACGAGTATGTGGTGCACGTGGTGGCCATGGACAGTGGTGTCCTGCCCAGGTCAGCCACAGTCGCTGTGCACATCCAGGTGTTGAACGCCAATGACAACAGCCCCGTCTTCCAGGACGAGGAGTATGTGTTCCGTGTGCAGGAGAACCAGCCGGCCCGCACACTGGTCGGCACCGTGACCGCCATCGACCATGACCAGACGGACACCCTGCACCTGCACTACAGCCTGGTCGGCAGCAGCGAGCTGTTTGAGGTGGGGCTGGAAAGCGGCGAGCTGCTCACCCAGCGCCCCCTGGATCACGAGCGCCAGCACATGTACCATGTGACCGTGCATGCCTCAGATGGCGGCTCCCCGCCGCTCACACCCGCCGTTAATGTCCGCATCCACGTAATTGACCTCAACGACAATGCGCCCGTGTTCGACCACCAAGGGGCGTACCTAGCGACAGTGGACGAGAACCAGCCAAAGGGCACCGTGGTGACGCAGGTGTCGGCGCGGGACCTGGACACGGGGCAGATGGGCTGGGTGACCTACCACCTGGTGTCCGGTGAGGGGACGGATGTGTTTGAGGTGCATGCCCGCACGGGCCGCATGACGACCCGCGAAGTGCTCAACCACGAGAAGCGCAGTCAGTACCGGCTCAGCGTGGTGGCACGCGACGGTGGCAGCCCGCCCCGGGAGACAGCCAAGACTGTCATCGTGACAGTCGCCGACATCAACGAGAGCCCACCACTCTTCAAACAGAAGGAGATCACCTTCTACGTGAACGAGAACAAGGCCACCGGGTCAGTGGTGGGCAATGTCAAGGCCAACGACACCGACTCCGGAGAGAACGGCCGGGTCGTCTACTACCTCATTGAGGGAAACTTGTTCGGGATCTTTAAGCTGAACCAGGAGACTGGTAGCATCGTCATCTCGAAGCCAGTGGACTACGAGGTGTCCTCGTCCTACACACTCATCATCTGTGCCGTGGACAACAGCGTGCTGAACCCGATGAGCAGCAGCATCATCGTGCACATCGGCGTGCGCGACGTGAACGACAACGCACCCGTGTTCGAGCAGGACCCGGTGGTGGTGAGCGTGCATGAGAACGCCCCTAGCGGAACGCCCGCGCACACATTCAGTGCATCGGACCGGGACAGTGGGCCGCGCGGCATCGTGCACTATGCCATCCTGTTCCAGGCGCCTGGCAGAGGCTGGTTCACGATTGACGCTGCGACAGGCGTGCTGCGCGTGGCGGCACCACTCGACTATGAGGCGGTACGACAGGTGACAGTGCGGGTGGAGGCCCGGGACAAGGGCACCGTGCCACTCAGCACGACGGTCACGGCGCTCATCATGGTGCAGGACGCCAACGACAACCGCCCTGTGTTCCACACGCGCGCTCATGTGGACTTGCTGGAGGACGAGCCGGTTAGATACCCCATCGAGCACGTGCTCGCCACGGACGCAGACTCGAAGGAGAACGGCCGCGTGTCCTACGCCATCGTGACGGACAATGAGAAGGGCAACTTCAGGATCCACTCCAACACAGGCCTCCTGTCGATCGCGCGCAGCCTGGACCGGGAGACTCGCCAGGTGTTCGACCTCAACATCACGGCGCGTGACCACGGTTACCCGCAGACGGCCAGCTTCATGACGCTGACCGTCAGCGTGATTGACGTGAACGACAACGCGCCCGTGTTCCAGCACCACGTGTACAACGCGACCGTTGCCGAGAACCTGCCGGTGCATTCCGTCGTGACGCGCATCCTGGCCACGGACCCTGAGACCAGTACGTGCCGGCCACCTGGCCTCACCTCCCGGGTCAACTTAGTCGGCTTTAAAATAGAAGGAAATTAACTATGTAAAGTTCCATTTTCCGATGGAGTTGAGTTTCTGGCATTTTCTGAGATAAATATATTAAGTCGATCATTATAATCTACCTGAAGTAAACTGTCTTTAGAATGATTAACTTAGGAGCTATGTGAAGTGCAAACATGACCAATTAATTTTGCGTATTGTGAATTTGCTGACCCCATTGGTTTCAGCAGTAACGGGTTCTATTAAATTCATTTAATATGTCTGTCGCCTGTGTAGCAACTCATACTTAATAAGTGCACCAATATCTAAGTTGGAGATGTAGGTTTGAATCTTTTGAAAATTTGGTGGTTTTACTGGACGAAACATCTTTAAACTGAACGAGATGCTGCCTGTATAATAGTTGACAATATAATTATTTCATTTTAGGTGAAAACGCCAAGCTGCAGTACCTGATACCTTACGGTATCGCCGATAACCATTTCGTGATCGGGAAGATGTCGGGCGAAATACAGACTAACGCCACCCTGGACCGGGAGAAGCAGGACAGCTGGATCATCACAGGTTGGTGTTCTCCCGTGAAGCCGGCCCCAAGTGGAGCAAGCTAACTATGTGGTTGTGTAGTGTTTACACGGTCAGACGCTGCTTTCTGTGTAGTTGATAGAGCTGCCTTCACACAATATGTGCAGACTGTAGTGTAGTTGATAGAGCTGCATTCACAGTCTGTGCAGACTATAGTGTAGTTGATAGAGCTGCCTTCACACAGTATGTGCAGACTGTAGTGTAGTTGATAGAGCTGCCTTCACACAGTATGTGCAGACTGTAGTGTAGTTGATAGAGCTGCCTTCACACAGTATGTGCAGACTGTAGTGTAGTTGATAGAGCTGCCTTCACAGTCTGTGCAGACTGTAGTGTAGTTGATAGAGCTGCCTTCACACAGTCTGTGCAGACTGTAGTGTAGTTGATAGAGCTGCCTTCAGACAGTATGTGCAGACTGTAGTGTAGTTGATAGAGCTGCCTTCACACAGTATGTGCAGACTGTAGTGTAGTTGATAGAGCTGCCATCACAGTGTGTGCAGACTGTAGTGCAGTTGATAGAGCTGCCTTCACATTGTGTGCAGACTGTAGTGTAGTTGATAGAGCTGCCTACACAGTCTGTGCAGACTGTAGTGTAGTTGATAGAACAGCCTTCACATTATGTGCAGACTAGTGTAGTTGATAGAGCTGCCTTCACACAGTCTGTGCAGACTGTAGTGTAGTTGATAGTGCTGCCTTCACACTGTGTGCAGACTGTAGTGTAGTTGATAGAGCTGCCGTAACAGTGTGTGCAGACTGTAGTGTAGTTGATAGAGCTGCCTTCGTGCAGACTGTAGTGTAGTTGATAGAACAGCCTTCACCGTGTGTGCAGACTGTAGTGTGGTTGACAGAGCTGCCTTCACACAGTATGTGCAGACTGTAGTGTGGTTGACAGAGCTGCCTTCACAGTGTGCAGACTGTAGTGTAGTTGACAGAGCTGCCTTCACAGCATGTGCAGACTGTAGTGTAGTTGATAGAGCTGCCTTCACAGTCTGTGCAGACTGTAGTGTAGTTGATAGAGCTGCCTTCACACAGCATGTGCAGACTGTAGTGTACTTGATATAGCTGCCTTCACAGTGTGTGCAGACTGTAGTGTAGTTGATAGAGCAGCCTTCACAGTCTGTGCAGACTGTAGTGTAGTTGATAGAACTGCCTTCACAGTCTGTGCAGACTGTAGTGTAGTTGATAGAGCTGCCTTCACACAGTGTGTGCAGACTGTAGTGTAGTTGATAGACCTGCCTTCACAGTGTGTGCAGTCTGTAGTGTAGTTGATAGAGCTGCCTTCACAGTCTGTGCAGACTGTAGTGTAGTTGATAGAGCTGCCTTCACACAGTGTGTGCAGACTGTAGTGTAGTTGATACAGCTGCCTTCACAGTCTGTGCAGACTGTAGTGTAGTTGATAGAGCTGCCTTCACAGTGTGTGCAGACTGTAGTGTAGTTGATAGAGCTGCCTTCACAGGCTGTTGATATTGTAGTGTAGTTGATACTAATGATAGAGCTCCTTCACACAATCTGTGCAGACTGTAGTGTAGTTGATAGTTTTTGTGGTGATGTGTGTGCAGACTGTAGTGTGGTTGATAGTTGACTTTCCGCTATGTGTGCAAACTGTAGTGTAGTTGATAGTTGACTTGGTGCCGTGTGTGCAGACTGTAGTTAGTTAAAGACCTAAGTTCCCCACCAATATCCATGCTAAGCCTAACGCATGCCGTTTGTGCAGACTGTAGTTAGTTGAAGCCCCAGTGCCCCACCAGTAGCCATGTTAAACATCTAACGTGTGCTGTGTGTGCAGACTGTAGTTAGTTGAAGACCTATGTTCCCCACCAATATCCATGCTAAGCCTAACACATGCCGTTTGTGCAGACTGCAGTTAGTTGAAGCCCCAGTGCCCCACCAGTAGCCATGTTAAACATCTAATGGCTGGTGCACACCTACCGTTTACGACCTAAAACTGCCTGTTTCGCGCATAAAACTGGGTTTTAGTCGTTAGATGTGCGACCCCCTAGCACACTAGACGCATGCGATTCGCGCATAAAACTCAGTTTTTAGTGCTAAAAGCGGCCGTTTACGATTGCGATTCGCGATTCGCGATTCGAAAAACGAATCGGCCCGTTTTCAGTTTTAAGCGGGTCGGGTCGAGTCGCGAGTTTTAGTGTGCGAATCGTAAACGGTAGGTGTGCACCGGCCATAACGCGTGCCGTGTGTACGCAGCCTACGTGCGGGACGGCGCCTTCCCCGCGCTGTACGACACGACGACGGTGGCGCTGACCGTGGCAGACGTGAACGACCACGCACCCGTCTTCATGCACAGCCGCTACGACCTAGTGGTGCCTGAGAACGCGCCTGCAGCCGTCATCCACACAGTCGTCGCCAGGGATGCGGACTCGGGCAGCAACAGCCGCGTCACCTACACCATCGCCGGTCAGTGCCGCTGAACATAACAGAATTAAAGCCATTTCTAATTGAATACATCGATGAGACTTTAATTCTGTTGAGATCATCTACACTTATTACTTTTCCCCAATGCTTCTAGCAGCTGTATATGAGTGGTGGATAACTTTGTCGTCTAGAATATAGCTCTAATAATTGTTAAACTCATAAATAAAAGTCGCGTATCTTGGGAAATAATCGATATTACACGCTAGAGATGAAGTAGGGGACTAGCCCCCGAGGCGGGCCACTTCACGCTGAACGCGCAGACGGGCGAGCTGCGATGCGGGCCGCTCGACCGGGAGCGGGCCGACTCTTACACCCTGTCCGCGCGGGCCTCGGACGCCGGGCGTCCCGCCAGGAGCACGCACGTTACGCTGCACGTAGCCGTGCTGGACGAGAATGACAACAGCCCGTGTTTCTGCGCGACGCCTACGAGGCGACGGTGCGCGAGGACGTGGCGCCCGGCGTGCACGTTCTCGCCGTGTCGGCCACGGACGCGGACCGCGGCGTCAACGCCAGGATCGCCTACCTCATTAGCAACGCCACCGGAGGGCTCTTCAAGATCGACAACAGCACCGGCATGCTCAGCACGGCGGGGTGAGTGCGTGGTGACGGGCCGACCTGCACGTCAAACAGATGTCGTTTGTAATGGGCTGATTAAATTTAACATTTTCTACGTAGTATAAACTTATAAATAGTACTACATTTCCAGACCCCCCCCCCCCAAATAGTACACATCAACATTTGACTTACAGACCCAGACAGGGTGCCCACATGAGTTGAATGACCACCTCCCATGTTGATAGCTAATGGGATTTGAACCCTAGTCGAGTTAAATCAATAACTTAAACATTGATACTTGGCGTTCGGCATTATGTAGCAGTCACACTACGACGACAAGGTAGGGACGACAGCCCGGCGGCTGGGATTTTGTGAAATCCAGATGACCTCTGCAAATTCGGGCTAAGTTGGACGACAATCGGACGACATCCGGACGACATCCGGACAACAGACGGGACGACAGCGGGACGACAGTGTCTGTGTGTCTGTGTCTGAGTGTGTGTGACTCTGTGTCTCTGTGTGTGTCTCTATGTGTGTCTCTGTGTGTCTGTGTCTATGTGTGTGTCTGTGTCTATGTGTGTCTATGTGTGTCCATGTGTGTGTCTGTATGTGTGTGTCTGTGTGTGTGTCTGTGTCTATGTGTGTCTGTGTCTATGTCTCTGTGTGTGTTTGTGTGTGTGTCTGTGTGTCTGTGTCTGTGTCTGTGTCTCTGTGTGTGCCTCACTCTCACTCTCAGTCTGACTCTCACTCTCAGTTTGACTCTCACTCTCACTCTCGGTCTGACTCTGACTCTCAGTCTGACTCTGACTCTCAGTCTGACTCTCACTCTCAGTCTGACTCTCACTCTCGGTCTGACTCTCACTCTCACTCTGAGAGTGAGAGTGAGAGTCAGACTGAGAGTCAGAGTCAGGCTGAGAGTCAGAGTCAGGCTGAGAGTGAGAGACAGACTGAGAGTCAGAGTCAGAGTGAGAGTCAGAGTCAGACTGAGAGTGAGAGACAGACTGAGAGTCAGAGTCAGACTGAGAGTCAGAGTCAGACTGAGAGTGAGAGTCAGAGTGAGAGTGAGAGTCAGAGTCAGACTGAGAGTGAGAGTGAGGCACACACAGAGACACAGACACACACACACATACAGAGACACACACACACTGACACATACACACACACACACACAGACACACATAGACACACATATACACACAGACACACACATAGACACATACACACACATAGACACAGAGACACAGACACACACACATACACACATAGACAAACATATACACACAGACACACACATAGACATAGACACACACATAGACACATATACACAGACACACACATAGACACACATATATAGACACAGACACACACATAGACACAGACACACACAGAGACACAGACACACACAGACACACACACAGACACACACAGACACACATATACACACATACACACATACACACACAGACACACACAGACACACACATAGACACACATATACAGACACACACATAGACACAGACACACACATATACACAGAGACACACACACATAGACACACACACAGACACACACATACACACACATAGACACACATATACACACATACACACACATATACACAGGCACACACATAGACACAGACACACACAGACACACACACAGACACACACACATATACACACATATACACACACAGACACACACATAGACACAGACACACACATAGACACACATATACACAGACACAGAGACACACAGAGACACATACATGGAGAGAGAAGCAACTACAGCTTAACGACAAGACGACAGTGCCGCGACAGTGCGACAGTGCCGCGACAGTGCCGCGACAGTGCCGCAACCTCGGCTGTCGTCGGCTGTCGTAGAAGTTTTTCAACATGTCCAAAATCCCCACGACAACCCGGCGACAGTCGAGAAAGAATGGAGAAACTGGAGGTGTCGCGGAGGTGTCGCGGCGGCACCTGCGCGGCACCTGCGCGACAATCAGCGACAACCAGGAGTGGGTGTCACAGGGCTGTCGCCGCTGCTTGTCGTCGTAGTGTGACTGCTACATTACGAGGATAGGGCAAGGAACAGTGAAATGAGCAACACCAAATGTCCACAATTGAAAATTCCCCTGTTTAAACTTGCATAGTCAGATGGCTTTAGAATGTATCCCTTATTTTTAAGATAAATATATCAGGTTGACAATTACAACCTACTATTCATTAGTCTGGAGTAATTTAACAAATAAAAAATGGCTAACTTTGGAACAATTTCAACGGAAAGAACCCACAATAATTTCAACATGCTTAGCAAAACTCCTGTAGCTGTGACCCAAACCTCCATCTCACGATGACCACGTGATATAAGCTGACCTACTAATATAGTTAGCCTCCTGTAACCTGTCTAAGTTACACATGGCGCTTAGAAGCAAGCCTCCCCCCCCCCCCCCGGCAATAGCCATCGAATCAAGGCATGAGATTGACCTAATTGGTTAGTGGTGTCCCTGCTTAATGGCTTTCTCAAAGTAGGTGGCCAAGGGGATGGTATCGGAAATGCACTTATTGTTCTTTCAATGCTTGTCCCAAATCACTAGTTAATGCACCAGAATCTAAGTTCAGATACAGAATCAAATGTAGGTTCGTGTTTTGATTTTAACAATGCAATCTTAATCAACTCTATAGTTCCCACCTTTCTTGTAGATGGTGTGCGGTTGTGCATTTCATGAAAGCTGCCTGCAAAAGTGTTGAAGTGCTGCTGGCTTTTGCAAGTTACCAGTGGCACTCTCTCAGGGAGCAAAGAGAGGTTTCACACCGGCAAAAACATGTCCAGACAGGTGCAAAACTATTTGTCCCTGTAGTACACATGTACAAAGGCACATAATCACACATACACATTTACATAAACAGATGCACATATATACATATGCATACTTATGATTATAAATGTGTATACATGTACACATACACAAATACACACACGTATACATGTATGCATATATTGAGGTCCAACGTTCTGAGTACCCACAAATGAACTTAGGTTCGCAAACAAATAATTGAATTGACATGTAAGCATATATACACATACAAACATATATATATGAAGTGGGCAAGACTGCCAGCCTGGTGGCATTCACGGGCGTGCGCCGATTAACCCGTATTTGGAGATACGGGCTACTCGCCATGGCAGACCGCGAATGCCAAACATTCACGGACGACGGGGTTTTTGGCCGTAAAGCGTTGCTAGGAGACGCAAATAGCGTCGCGCCTGGCAACGGAGAGAGGTCGGGCGTTCGGGGCCAGACCGATCAGACGTGCTTTATGACGCTCTGATGTTTTAGCCGAGTTTTAGGTCTATATTATCGAAATTCTAAAGTTGTTTTACATTAAACATTACGGGAAGGGTTCGAACGATATTCTATACTATGTCCTACCACGAATGTTAGTTTAATAAGAATAAACAAAGCCGTGAGCTCTTGGAAAAGTTGATTGGAACGTTCCTTGCATTCTTTACTATCCTCCAGTTTTCTATGGAGTAAACCGCTATGGTCGAATCTAACTTTGGAATACTTTATATATATAATTAAGGGCCTTAAGCCTGACTAGGCCTTATGCTGCTACTTAGCCCATCTGCGGGGAGATTAAAATGGACATTAATAGCATTAACGTACCGATCTTTCAGGCTGAAATAAGACAGTAACGTAGGCTGATTATCAGTGACAGTAGCAGAGACACTAGCGCCTCTGCTTAGTTCTGGATCCATTTAAACATATTAAATACACCGTTCGGCGAGGAGACCAGCCAGTTAGTTGAAACAATACAATACATGCTTCGTACTAAACATATTACGGGCGGAGGCAAACCTCCGTATTTAGGCGATACTCTGGCTAGTCGACTGTAGCCCGAGAAGTACACCGACAGACACGGACTACCTGCAGACGGGACGAGGGGCAGCAGCGGCCCGCGGCCGGCCCGAGAAATTCACATGGAAATAATTATATAAATTAACACGAAGACTTGCCTTTGGCGGGGGCGGATTAGCCCGACGGTTAAATATATATATATATATGTGCTGTATAACGTATTATGCGAGTATAAAGGCGCGCAAGGGAATTATTTCCTTATTGTTATTATTGTGTGTATTATTATTATTACACTATATACTGTACTGCCTCCTTCATGTTCATGAATGGTGCGCCACCTCCGGTGCTCCTCGGTACCTGCATATCCTAAAAACATCACTCGCGTCGGAGGATTTTTTTCTGCCTCTGGTATCAAATCTATATATATAAATATTGTGAATCAGAAAATCAAAGCCAAGCATATGGATTACATAATGAAGTAGTACTAGTGTACACTAACCTTTCAGGCAAGGGTGGATAGGATGATTGATTCAAGGAGCCTAGGTAGTGTAATGTTAGCCACGGAATGGCAACAAGTATGCGTTCAAAACCTGTTTTAGATGCAATATCAGAAGGCATCCCCACCGGTGGAGGCGGATCCATGGGTTACTGGGCAAACAGAGCCTGTGGCTGCAGTAGCAGTTGCAGTACCTGCACCGGTCCCATCGGTGGGTGCATCACCACAGCGGGCGCAGGCAGCACCGGCTGAGCCATGTACTGCTGCATATAATTGTGGCTCTGTGATGCCCATGGGGATCCTGGTGGTGGTTGGTGTCTCCACTGGTGGGGATGCAGCTGGTACATTTCACTCAGCAACGGACAGGAAGACGCATGCAATGACATCGACTGCCACGACGTCGCAGATGGGGGTCGCACAGGACACGCAATGGAGGGGGTGGACCTGGCCGGCTCCACATGCATGCGTCCCCCTTCATTGTCTCCCTCTTCATCCAGCACCACCGTCAGGATGTGACAAATCCCGGCCCGCGCTTTCTTTGCTTGCACCTTGGACATAGTCTCCATCGCGTCCCTGACGAAGTTCCCAAACGCCGCCCCCACTGTCATGGCTCATGATGCAATGGGCTTCAGGTTCTCCAGCAGCTCCCCCGACTGATCGACGTGCTGCTGGAGAGTTGTCAGCAGACTGCTGTCCTCCTTCGCTCGGCCTCGGGCAGTCGCTGGGGGTCTGGGTCTCTCCGGCTGCTCATCCAGCCCGATCTGCAGCTCAGTGCAGGCTAACACTGAAGCCCCCAGATCACCCCGAGCGGTGTCTATGGTGGCAAGCACCTGCAAGACACAATAATAAAGCACCTATGTAACATGAATACAAATTGATTGGCCAAAATAAGGTAAAGAATACAAAAAAGCACATCATTGCAAATTATAATGCCATTACAATATATACATAGATTCATCCTGAGTGAGGTCTATAATGAGTAAAATCCACAACATTGCAAATCATAATCCCATTCAAATAAATACATAGATTTATCCAGAATGAGGTGCATAATCAATAAAAATCCTCATTATTGCAAGCTACAATGTCAGTAAAATATATAGTACTTATAGTTCTGCAGGGCTCAGGCCCATGCCTGACGACTGAACTCAGGAACCCAAACTTGTCCAATATCCACTGCTCCATCTCAGTAAACAGGGGAGCCCCGTCACCGCTCTTCTTTTTTTGCAGCCGTGTGTTGCAGTCATGTAGGGACTTGAACTAGCCCTGGAGATGGCCCGCAGTTTTGCCCATCCTTTCACCCTGGTCCTCCCAAAGCTTCCCTTGTTTGTCCGTCCGCCTGTAGTCACTCATCCTGGTGTTGGTTGTCATGAGGAACTCCAGCATCAGCTCCTCGTCTGCTGCGGTCAGAGTGCAGTCACACTTCCTCACCCTCCTCTTGTTTTGCCCCTGCTGCGTGTTTGATGAGGTGGAGGCGATGGACGAGGGGCGTGACCGAGGAGGCGTCGAAGACGTGGACTGTGTTTCCATCATCTCTTTGGGCTGGCTAGATGGCGCAGGAGGAGATGCTGGAGATTGTGGTGGAGATGGTGATGTCTCCTCCATCATCCTCTTCCTGACTTCCCTTTCCCTTTCCCTTTCTGTTTGCCGCGTCCCTGCCCAAACTGGCTGTGTGCTGATGAGGTCCTCTTCCCTGGTATGCTGGAGGAGTTGTGAGGAGAGAGCCAGACTGCAGCGTTATTTATACCATGGTGCGGGTGGGTCAGGTGCCCCCCCGCATGTCGGCATGTATTACTCACGCATTAGGCCAATGTCACATGCTGGGGGCATGCTGGCACAATGCTGAAATGCAATGGACTGTCGTTGGACATGCATCCCTCACGGGCTGGCACTACGCTCTCATACATTGTGCAACACGTCTGACAGTCGCTAGCGGAACGTTGGGAGCACATCATGCCAACGCTAGGTACATGGCATGCGCGCGAGAGGTACGTTAGCCATACATTGTGCCAAACCTTTTTTTTTCTTTTTTCTCACACGTCGATATATGTTACTACAACGTCGGTCGGAGTCTATGCTTACGTCCACTGCGTTGCGCTGATGTCCAACTTTTCCCCCCGCGCCAAAAGGTTTGACGCATCTCGACTTAAAAAAGTGATTTTCCGCGTTGGTGGCGCACTGGCGAGATACGTCGTAATGTGACAGGGCCATAAGAGTGTATCTGAATATTGACTCTCTTTGGTGCCTACCTCTCCTTTGTTCTGCTATTCACTTTGCATAGCTGTCGCCCCTCTCCCCAAGTTGCTTCTCCCAACTGCCTCTGCCCACACTTTGGTCTGTCTACCTCGTCATCATTACCATCCTCTCGCTTTCTGAACTGTCCCTTTCAAGTCTGTGTAAGCAGATGAGATGACTATGTGGTTAGAGCGCCCGCTTCATTGTCTTGCATTCGATCTCCTGCCGAGTCAAAGTCAAAGATTTCACCGAGATGTTAGAATGTTAACACCTCAACCAACCTTATCTGTATTTTTCATTTCCCACACTTTCTATTCCCCTCTCTCCTTCTGCGTGCATATATATATATATATATATATACATATATGTGTGTATATATATGTATATATATATATGTACAGTGTAATTTATTATATGAATATAAATAACGAATATGACCATTAGTATGTACTACCTGCATGTTAACCACTCTCTCCATGCACTTAACCACTAGCGCCACCACCGGCTGCTTTCCATACCCCAACCACTGTTCGAATTTCACACGGACCTTTGGTTGGTTGGTTGTTGGAGTTTTACGTCCTGGCAACATCTAAGGTCATATCAGGATGGGTACTGACTTGTGACAGTGGGCACTCATGGCGCCTATATAGTGCTGCCCCACTGGGAGACTAGGTCGCCAGCACCATGACCTGATATTCCACTTAGTCACATTATCCTCTCACTGAGCCAATCAGTCATTACCCTATCCTAATAATGCCGAGCATTTGGTTAGGAAGCGACAAGTATATATATTTAAGTTATTGGTTTGACTGGATCAGGGTTCGAACCCGTGGGTTCGAATCCCACGACCTACCAAAAAGGGAGATGAAACGTTCAACCAATTTAGCCATCCCGTCTGGTCCTCACTCAACTATATATATATATATATGGATAATGATAATCCCATTATCGCATTTAATAAGCTCTGGGCCCGTATTCATGATGAATTACTTATCTGCTCCCGTGTTAAATGCCCGTTTCGGGTTAGCTATATCCGGTGTTCCAGATATGTCACGGCGTATTCATTATCACACAGCGTGGCCACTATACTTAACCCTACGGCTATTTTTAGATATGGGGGTATCCCTCTGAGCCTGTATCGGCGACAAGCGCTCTTCGCGTAGTACGATATGTCAAAGCGGCCGGGTACTTTCGTTTTTGCTCCTACTGCTCACGTGCGGCCATTCCTCCACAACTCCGACGAGAACGACTCACCGACTCTCTACTCTTCCAAGTATATTCACGCCCTACTCACGCTCCAACCACACTCACAACACCACTATTTGTCCGGCTAAACTCCGCACATCGTCGGAGCCTCGCAACTACTGTCAACGGCCAGAAACGACCTAACTCATCAGGTACATTTCCCTATTTGTCTACCATGTTTTCCCTCTCTGACACCCAGCTGGCTATGGTTGCCGACGCCGCGGGGCAAATTTGCCACTAGAGTGACAATGAGCCACACGTACCGCAAATGCCGAGCAAATAACAAGTAAGTACTTTTTATGTCTTATGTGAATGCAAACGCGGGCGATCGGACGTTTAAAGTGCAGTTACATATATCTTGTACGATGGGTTCTACGATGTGTGGCCAGTCTATTATAGCCCATTCATATCCAAATATTTGTGCCGCTTAACTTTACGTTTATAATTTTTTCCTTGACTTGCACGTCACGTTGAAATTAATCCAACCATTTGTCGACTGTGTTGACTTGCTGCTCCTCTGCAGCTGCACATTTTTATGCATTTATCTACATTTTACCGGCAGCTGACGACAACTCGTACAACCCTGTGCGATACAACAATAGTAAATACTATTCTTACTTATTTCCTATATAGGCTACCTGTGCCAAACAAAGTAACAAAGTCTTAACACCAGTCTGCCTAATTACAATCTGCAATTTCCATTTATTCTCCCAACAAATCAGAGCTGCCTTTGACGTTAGTTACAAGCAAATAAAACCACATGATGCATGATTATAACAGCAAACCGTTTCCGAATTGGAGATTTAACATTCACTGAGACATGAGTTTACAAAGGTTATATTTGCATATTTACGAGAGCAAACAAAATTACATACGACGTACTATTCAGCATGCACCGTGTCTCATTAACGCAAGCACATTTGCCGCTTGCGCGTTACTTGTCAAGCAGTTTTCTATACAGACTATTTATATAGCTAAACATTTCACAGGTGCCTTAATATTGCGCTGCCTCCTTTTCACATGAACAAAAGTTGTCCTGACGATTTAGCGTTAACTGCGCGGCTGGGGTGACCCGCATAGCCCTCCTCAGCCACATCAATAAACAGTCTGGGACTAGCAATCGCACCCCAATTAAAAGTTTCTATGGAATTAAGTAATCCGGCAATTGTACATCATCGTAGATATCGTGTCTAAAAGGAGCGCTCGTGTAAATACAGAAATTCTATAACAGTTAGGGCAATCTGGGAAACGAATAATCTAAAGTTGCCATGCATTTTGGTATCTTAACTGTATTCACAGTATTTTTTTTAATTAACCTCACAATTGTTTATTTAAATTTCAGAACCAGGATATTATAAATGCACTTGAGATTGATATATTGTCATTACAATCATATGTGTGTACACTAATTGCCAGACTTTGTGAGTTTCCCACTATGCATTTTACGAAAGTGCCGCACTTGCTCACGATCTCACACGTTTGTTCAAGTTTGTTTACTGACATCAAAGTAGCATGCTTTGTGGGATATTATACCAACAACTTGAGAAAATTGTTATATACATAAGTAACTGAATTCTTTAACTATTGAATGAGTGTCCGCCAGTTTATAGTCAACCCACAAACATATATCACTACCTCAACTTTTTGCGTTACACTTATACTGTGCGGAAATACATCTTCCCAATGTGATCTTCATGAGCCATTCTAGGGGCCCTCCATGGAGGCGTACACGCTCCCTGCAAACGTAGCAGCACCTACAGAGATATTGATGGGGGGAGAACATTTAGGTAACACAACACTTGCAAGTTGTAACTAGTTGAAAACCATTAGTAAAAATCTGTTCGTCTTACATCATTTCAGATTGAGCCATTTACACAGGTTGTTGAGCAGTATTCATTAAACTTAACTCGTCTCTCTACTCTTACCAACAGATTCAACGTGTAAGACAACAAAAGCATCAATATGTCTTCGGAGCCTACTCCTTCTACCGCTGCCAGCAAAAGGCCGCGCAAAGCCAACTATGGTGATCACGAGATCCGTATTCTTCTGAAAGAAGTAATGCTGGCCCGGACCGTACTCTTCTCCGCCTTCAGTAATAAGATAACGTTACAAGAGAAGAACAAGGCATGGGATCGGGTGGCGGGGGCTGTCACCGCCTGTGGGATCGCGCGGCGATCGAGGGTCGAGGTGAAAGAGAAGTGGAAGGCGATGAAGGCTGATGTCCTCGGTCGTCAAAGGCGCTCAGGGCAAACTGGGGGCGGCCCCCCTGACACACCCCTTCCCTTTGAGGAGAGCATTCTGCAGATAATTGGCGCAGATTCAAATTTGTTCCAAGGCGTAACAAGTAAGTTTGTACTTGACGCTCTCATGTAGCTCTCGCTAGTAAACGATTTAACAACATGTGCCTCGGTGATAGTTTCCGGCAGTATGCATAGTAAAGTGATATGCGCTTATTCATGCGGATATTGAACCCAACATGCTTCGTAGCTATCAACAAAGTGCTATATTCCGAAAGTTTGTATCTTGTAACTTATGTACGCAATGCCCGTTGTGACATTTCATGTTATGCCTGTTCACTAATTTAATGTTCACGTTTTAGTTTATTCACGCCTCCTCTGTTGCAGCTTCCTATGCCCTCAGCTATCTCGGGCCAGTTGCGGCGACAACCAGCTCGTCAGCAGTGACGCCTTCGACGGGGTCAGCGGAGGAGATGCCCGAGGCGGTTCTTCGCTGGTCACACACGGTGGCCCTGTCAGGAGTGGAAGGAAGCTACACTTTCCCGGAAGCGGCCGCCTCCTTCTCCGTGGAAGACATTGCACGGCCTATGCGTACTTCGACGCCACTGGGGCCAGCGTCGCTGGAGGCGACAAACGTCAGTCTAGGTGTACCTGTGCCATTCAACCTGTCAGCAGGGGGCGCCAGTGTAAGCCTACGCGCAGGGTGTCCGGGGGAACCGGTGATGGTCATGGCAGACCCGGAGGACGCGGCTCGCCCTCCCTCCTCTGGAAGCAGTTCACGGGCGCGCGCTGCCAGAGGACGGTCTAGGAGTCGTCCACACAAAGAGTTTCCCGGACAGGCGGCGGAAAGGGAGGCCTTCATGGCCTGCCTAGAGAGCACAACCCAGAAAAATGCTGCCAAAACAACTGTGCTAAATGCACGCGTCGCACACGAGGCAGCCGAAAGTGAGAGCGCGCATGCGAAAAGCCTCCTTGAGAGAGACTTACTGGTGCTAAAGTACCGCAGGGAGCTTCTGACCATTGAGAGACTTGAGCGTGAGGGGGAAATGGAGAAGGTTCGGGTGGACAGGGAATTAGTCACTATGAGACTGAGGAGGGAGACACTAGAAGTAGCAAAACTTGAGAGTGAGATGGGTGGAAGGGTGTAGGATGGAGAGATTGTATTGAATAAACAAGGGTGAAGTTGGTCAACATACATCGTCGTTGTCATTATTGTTTCCCTAATGTTGTGTGCAGTAATAACTAACCCTTTCAATCATTGAAACAGGTAGATAACCTAAGCATATGGAGACGTCACTCACCAAATTCAGAAGAAATTGTCCACCGTTCTCTGTCTAGCTGCCTTGCCCACTTGAGCGCGAACGCGCTCTGAACGTTGATAGTTGTCGGGACGGTTCGCTTCTGCGTCATTGTCGTGGCGTTCATTTTCATTGTCCGATTCGGCGTCCGACTCAGAATCGGAAGGGTCTTCGAGGTTGAGGATCCGGGCTTTGTTGTGCAGAATGAGACAGACCGTGATAACGTTGCACGCCTTGGCGGGCTGCAGTCGCAGGCGACGGAGGCAGTGCCAACGTCTCTTCAAGACCCCGATCGATCTCTCCACAATCGACCTTGCCGCTTTATGATGCACATTGTACGCTTCCTGTCCAGGCGAGTTTGGATTGAGGAAGGGTGTGAAGAGCCAATCCCGTTGCATATACCCACTATCGCCAAGTAGGATACCATTTACTGGTTTCTGGTCGCTCTCAAACGCTTCGAACAAAGGTGATTCCCGAAGGATGCATGCGTCGTGCACGCTGCCCAGCCATTTAACGATGCAATCGATGAAACGCAGTTCGCCATCACATATCACCTGAAATATACAAGGGGTAAGTGATGGTTAGAAAGCGCCCAAACAAAATCCTAAGTGCAACTGACGCAGGCTGGAAGGGCAATTTTAATAACAGAAGGCCGACATATACGTGAGGAGATTACATATTACGAGCATCTACCTGGACATTGAGGGAGTGATAGTGCTTCCTGTTCACAAACTCGTGTTCGTAGTCGGCGGGTGCTTCTATGCGAATTTGCGTGCCATCTATGCATCCAAACACATTTGGGAAGCCGTAAGTGTTGAAGATTTTCGCTTTTGTCCGGTCCGCTCCCTCCTGAGTGGGCAGTTTGATAGATTGGGGCAGCTGTCGCACCAAAGCTGCGGTCACTCTGGGAATAGTCCTCGAAACAGTAGGCTGTGAAACCCCCACTAACTCCCCGCAGACATCCTGAAAAGTGCCACTTGCGTAGAATCGTAGGGCGATCATCACCTGCAGAAAAAAATGCAATACACAATAAGTCAAGAAAGAATTTAAGCCACCAAAAAAACAGACAGGTTAGCAGCAAGAAATAATAGAAACGAAATATAATAGCGTGCAAAAATAAATGGTAGAAACCTAAGGAAAGAGTTAGAACAGTCAACTAGATAAGGTTGAAATATAATGTGTGAGTTCGTTGTTTCTACAGTTGAGCAGTATTGTGGAAGTTATTAGCACTTGTGAGTGTATTTACGATAGTTAAAGACGAAAAGTGATAGCTCGGAAGCCATGTTATTGACGCCCTAGTGTGGGACATTTAGTAGGTGACAGTCACAACGTTACGCCAATAATTGCCGTACTGAATGACCGGAAAGAGAGTTGGTAGATAGGGTTCCAAAGTTAAGATTTTAGTGGTATTATTAACACAACGATGTAGTGCACGCTGGCAAACTGGCAAACGATCTAGCAGTGACTCGGGTGAAAGGCCACATGACCTACTTTTGAATGAAAACAATGCTGGCTGACAACCGATATGAAGCGTACAACGTTGCGCGTTTTAGAAGCAAATGTCAGGTCAGTATAGCTCCCTGAGGCACAAAAGGAACTACACGGAGCAAAGCACAGGGCTGCTGTAATTTAATGGGAGAGGAACGAAGAGTGGAGAAATCGCGGTCTGAGTATAATGTAAACAAGTACCTGCAGCAATGGTGGAAGCGACCCGCGGCGACTCGGAACTTCGATTTGCTCAGCAATGGTGTCAGTGATGGCTAAAATGTCGTGTCTTCGAAAACGAAACTTCTTGAACAGATCCACATCATCGTACTTTTCAAATGGATGTGTCCGGTCACGGAAAATTTGATTCCTGGCCAAGTTACGTCTCTCGAGAAAG
>JASIRB010001325.1:0-39675 GCA_030323885.1 Branchipolynoe longqiensis | reverse complement strand
AAGTTGCATGGTCCGATGAAATATAATTTTGTCAAAATTAAAACAACTACTTACATTTGATCCTATGTATCCAACTTAGGCACTGGTGTATTATCTAATGATTTGGGACAGTATATACAGAATAGCCAGTGAGTTTATAACCTCACCCCTTTGAACACTCAGTTTGAAACACCCATTATGCAGGAAGGCCATTAACCAATTAGGCCAATCTTGTGACCTCATTAGCCTCCCCCCAACCAAGTGGCCTACTGTGCAGGGCCATAGAGGGGAAGGGGATATGAGGTGGATGTGTGTGTATGTGTCTGTGTTTCCTGACCTGACTTTACAGAGACAGACAGACAGACACACACAGACATACATACAGACATGGGTCACTCTCCTGAAAACTGGCCAGAAGTGTCACATGGAGAGTTAAAATTTAATATTTGAATTTTTTACATTTTTTGGTTGCAAATGAAAGCTGGAAATATCCCCTTTACATCTATGTAAAATATAAATTGATGAGATAAAAAATAAAGGTGTAGTCCATGAATAAGATATCTCTTATGGCAGTATAACATGTGTGTCACACGTGTAACACATGTTTAGGACACCACACAGTCTGCTTAATAAATATCTAATCAGAATTAAATAATATCATACTTAGAAGCATATTAATCATGGCATAATATACAGAAATATCTAGTGCTTATATTGATAAAAAAAAAGTAATTCCCAGCCATCTGATTCACTGAATAATTAGTGTACAATATTTGTGTGGCATCCAGACACCACGGTTACACGTGTGACGGAAATTTGTAATGTTATTTCTGAAGACATTAAATTTTTATTTTTTTAAATTTAAGCATGCATACATGTTAATAAATACTTCCTCTTTGATTTGGGAACTGTTTTGTTTGATATATTAATGCAATACAAGATGTTAATAAGGATTCAACCATGTCCCATATGTCATGTTACAAATGGCTGACTGTAAAATGGTTTTTTTTGTTACAAAAACAGTTCATAACTAAAATGACCAAAGTTGCACACAGTTTTATTTTATTTCCCTTATTTCTTTCATCATATCTGAACATGAATATGAAAAATATACGGAAAAAAATAAGTAGGAAGGTACATACATATACACATACACATACATACAGACACCCACATACATACACACATACAGAGAAACACACAGATACATACAGACATACATAGACAGACACAAGCAGACAACAGACACACATTATATTTTGTTAAAAACCCTAGTGCCATGGGCCTATGGCACTAATCCAGTCCCAGAAGGCCCCACCCAACCAGCAATATCTACCTACAGTCCTGTAAGGTTCCAGGTCATCTCACATCACGTGGTCACCACGAGATGACCATCTGGGTCATAGCCACAGGACTTTTGGCAAGCTTGTCGAAATTATTTTTGGTTCTTTCAGCTCATATTACTTCAAAACTAATCATCTTTAATCAAAATCACTCCGGACTAATGATTAGTAGCTTGTAATGATCAATTTGATATATTTATCTAAAAAATAAGACAAAAATTCAAGTGCCATCGGACCATGCAACTTTAAACCTATACATCAATTATCGGCTAGGATGCAGAGAATGCGCATGAGACTCCAAAATTATGACATCACGGTCACATACTTAAAAGGATCAAACTTGTTCTTTGCAGATACCTTGTCACGTGCCCATACATCCAGTATAAATCCAAACGACCTATTTGATTGTGACATTTCGGTGGCTGCAGTAGATATAGGTATGGATATTATCCAGCGAGTTAAAGAGGGCACCCATTTGGATCCAACACTGCAGAAAATTAAATGTTTGACATTGGCAGGATGGCCGGATACACACACAAATGTAGGCCATGACGTAAAACCATTTTATACATTTAGACATGAGATCACAGTATATGATGGGTTGTTGTTGAAAGGAGCTCAAATAATTATTCCCAAATTGTTACAACCGTATATATTAGATACATTACACGAGTCACACTTAGGCATAGTTAAATGTAAGCAACTGGCTAGGGATAACGTTTTTTGGCCAGGTTTAGGTAGACAGTTAGAAGATAAAATTTCTAGATGTAGTATATGCCAGGAATTCAGAAATGTACAGGCTAAAGAACCATTAATAAGTCATTCGATACAAGACATACCATTTCACAAAGTCGGTATTGACTTATTTCATGTTAACAATAAAAATTACTTATTAATAGTAGACTACTATTCTAAATTCCCTGACATAATTGAATTGCTACAAATGTCTAGTCAATCGGTCATTGATGCATTACGGCAAACATTTGCAAGATACGAAATACCTAAGTATGTAATTTCAGATAATGGACCACAGTTTTATAGTGAAGAATATAAAAAATTCTCTTCAAATTATGGTTTCATGCCTATATACACAAGTCCCATGCATGCTCAAAGCAACGGGCAGGTCGAGAGATATGTACAGACAATCAAGAAGATAATAAAAAAATGTGTTACAGATAATCGCGACATACAAATAGCGCTTCTAAACTACAGAAACACTACACTAGATGGCGTTGGCGCATCCCCGGCACAGTTATTGATGTCGCGCAGTTTGAGGACTAAAGTACCTATTTTGGAACGTAACCTTAAAGCAAAACCGGTACCATCCAAATTACTTCAACTTAAACATAATCAGAATGTGCAGAAGTTATACTTCAACAGACACGCAGGTAAGGTTCTCCCAGCATTAAACATAGGTGACAAAGTCAGATACCGAAATCATAAAAATGAATGGGAACGGGGACGCATTGTAAACACGAATGATGGACAAATAAGACAGTACGAAGTGTTAAATAAACGCCAAAATGTATTACGGCGTAACAGAAAGTTTTTATTCAAATGTCCAGATTATAAATTAACTCATGAGCCAAATCTACAGGACATAATTCATAACAGAAATTCACATGTTATAGGCAAATCATTAACTTATAAAACAAGATACGGAAGAGTATCTAAACCTCCTACCCGTTTTGGAATATAAAAGACGAAACAGTACAGTCATACTAACATATCGCCTCAACATACTCATCATAAGATGTCTATTTGGTCCTGTAGAGATTCGCTTGTTTATAATAATTACACATAAGACTTATTATGGCAATCAACTAAATACAAATAACGTAGACCGGTTAAGTAATGGCAAACAATGAATGCACGTAATACGTTCTGTGTTTAAGAAATAACGTTATACACTCACTGCGTGCACCGGTGTTTTAGCGTAAATAAGTCAAACTACATTACATGTCAAGCATGTTATCCAGTAAGATCTTAAGGCATTCATACCTTGTTAATAGCCACTAAGAGTATTCAATAATAGTTCAGCTCGTTAAACACCATAAATTGCTTTGCACATTTTAATAAACAAATGGAAGTTCATAATTGTACAATGCCCGTATTTCAATATGTATGTCATAACGTTAAAGCATATCGAATAAGTTACAGTTTAAACAGGTCGTCCTGTTTCTAGCATTTAGTTGCATAAATATGCAGTGCATTAATAAATAGATGCATTGCAAAATTAATGTTCACTATGAGATAGTCTTGATTTGTATCATGTTAGTAACACATTGTAGGCCAATTACTGTATGCACGTCCTATCGTCACAGAACCGTGTAATGTGTATGCATAGTATAAAATAGGGAGATATTGCATCAAGAAAGTTGTGTATGCATGTATATAAGGGACATCGTTTATAAGATACCATTTGGTCATACAAATGATAGTGTACATAAAAACGTATGAAGAGTGTTCTGGTTATCAACTGTTCAAAAGGGGAAGATGTGATGTATGTGATTATCCGAACACCCCCACCGCATTACCTGTATGACGTCACAAGGATCCCTTCTAAATAAACAGTTACGTTACAGGACTCACGGTGTTAACACGTCTTTTACAGCATGGACTTTGGGATAACCATTTGTGATCCTCTCAACAGGACTCCCTCAGACATGGTGAGTTAATCTTTAAACCTAAAAAATGTTTGAACATCTGGGTTGAGGGCTTTTCCCTCCCTCGGCCATCCATGTATCGACAAGTCAATAACCTCTTTTAATGTCGAATAAAACATTGTTTCCCGTTTAACGGCTTGTACCACATCATGATCAATACCAATGGAAGCTATCGATATGTCCTGATCGTATAGGTCATCCGGGGTTACACTCGCTGTATGGGCTCTCGACAGGGTATCTGCAAAGAATAATTCCGTACCCTTCAAGTATTGTACTTCAATATTATAATTCTGCAACCTCATACGCATTCGTTGCATTCTTGCCGACAGAGAATTAATAGGTTTCATCATTATAGCAACCAAAGGTTTATGATCGGATATGACAGTTATTGCGTTACCATAAATATAATCATGAAATTTATGACAACCAAAGCAAATAGCCAACAATTCTTTTTCTATTACTGCGTAACTGATTTGAGTCTTGTCCAAAGCCTTGGAAGCCATTGCCACAGGGAGTTTGTCTTGGAATAAAGTAGCACCTAATCCAAATTTGGACGCATCCACTTGTAGAACGATATGTTCCCTACTATTGAAGTACCTCAACACTGGTGCAGTAGTTAACAAATATTTTAACTTTTTGAATGCTACTTCTTGTTCCGAATTACTTGATCTGCACGTTCTAGAACAGCTGCTAATCTTACGTTATGTTCATCAAGTGTTGAACCATGTACCAACATATCATCCGTGATCACATGTACTCCAGGTAGATCCATAAGGATGTTATTCATCTCTTGGATGAAGATATCTCCTGCAGTTTTAATCCCGAACGGGAGACAGGTAAACCTAAACATGCCCCACGGGGTGTTAGATGTACATAACTGAGAACTATTATGATCTAACACAATTTGCCAGTACCCGCTATTTGCATCAAGTACTGAAAAATACCGGGCACCATGCAAAGTAGCTACCACCATGCAAAGTAGCTACCACACTGAACTCCTTTCCACCCACCCACCCCCAACAAACAAACCATCGTTGAAAGCAAAGCTTGAAGGAATTGTCGTGGGCCAACTCAAGACTGTCACCACGTAATTACAGCATAAAAGCGCCGGGCAGGCCCTGAATGCAACTCTCCACTCGCCCCACGCATTAGAGTCTGATTTAGGAAACCACCTTTGTATCGCTGCAAGCAGCAGCAGGTGCCACGCTTTGCTAAAAAATTAAACTCTCCCACAAACTGCCCAAATTAAAAGTGATCCAAAAGCCGATGGCGGAAACACCGAGATTATCAACAGACAGAGACCACGTAGCTGAACAGCACGTGCTAGTCCTCACATCATCGGATGCTGCTATCACGTGACCAACTTGACGGAAATAGGCGGCCTTCTGTTGGTAAGGTACGCAGCAGGTGCCTCCCCAATTGAACTCTCCTCGTGGGAATGGCCTGCATTCGCAACCAGTGATAAGTTGTCTATTACTGTCAGCGGGGCGATTTTAAGTAGGTCTTAATGTTGCCTTTGTGTTTAAGCACGTAGGTGAGGGAAGACTGGCAGGCAAGTACGTGCTGGCTGAGATTGGAAGTAGCCAAAAAAAGGACAAAATACGGTATTTGGGTCCCCAATAAAATGATCTTTAAGCACATTTAGATTTTTTACTAATTCAAAACGGCTGGGATTTGACAGTTAAAGGCATTGGGGGGAATGCGGTGCGGCCCGACTGTGGTGCATGCGACACGCATACCAGGAGGCCTTGTTAGCTCGACAGAGCCTGGATCGATACGTACTGCTGCAGTTCTGAGCAATTTGGCATTTCATAATTTTTCACTTTCTTCACGTTTTACTTTTAGCAGCCTTACTTTGGCAGGAGATGCAAGTAAATGTCTTCCGTCAGCCCTACCATAATGATGTCCGTTTTAACATCCAGGCATCCTAAGGTTACCCCTATGGCAGTAGTTAGCTGGAACCTTTGAACTTTACCACCCTGGTAGCCTACTTTCCTATGTCGGTACCTAGCATCCACTTGTGTGTCCACCTGGTATCCTAAAGTTGCCCCTATGTCAGTACTTAGCAGACACCTTTGTGCTTTAACATCCAGGCATCCCAGCAGGTGCCATTTTCCTTTTTCACCACTGCTCTGTCCTCCTTTGCTGCGGATCCCCTCTTTCCCCCTCCCTCCTCTCCATGACATGGGCGAATGGACTCAAGTGCTTCAGTCAAAATCAGACTGATTTATGGGTGCTAATCCGAGGACCATTCTGCGATAGAATTCAAGTACTCCGTAGACACACACACACATACTGCACAGCCAACTGGTGCTCGAGTAGACAAGGATACGCCGATATCCATTGCACTGATTACCCTTCAGGCTGCACACATTAGTAACCAGACGCTGCATGGGCAATGAGAACGTGGCCTGCGCTCACTGCTGCTGAGGGACGCTCTCTAACAAAGTCCGTCCTGATATGACCTTAGATGTTGCTAGGACGTAAAACAACCAACAAACTCCAAACAAAGTAACATGTACAATAACTGCAAGTAGAAACACACCCAAGTCAGGAGTTCACAGTTACAGAGCAGTCACCACCAAATAAAACTACGGCGAGTCACTCACGACCTAAAACAGGTCAGACCAAAAACTAACCACCACCAGTCCCCTTCGACTAGGTCTATATAACAATATCAATATGTCCGGTTCGAGACGGATTATATCAAACTGGTTCTGCTATAATACTTGGTGCGTTGTGCCAGTTGTACAAAATTTTCCCGTCTATGTTTGTGTGATTGTGTATGTGTATGCATATGGGTCACTCTCCAGAAAAATGGCCAGAAGTGTCACACGGAGAGTTAAAATCTAATAATTTTAAACATTTTTTGGTTGCAAATGAAAGCTGGAAATCTCCCCTTTACATCTATGTAAATTATAAATTGATGAGATAAAAAATAAAGGTGTAGTCCATGATTAAGCTATGTCTTATGGCAGTATAACATGTGTTGCTCAGATGTAACACATGTTTAGGACACCATACAGTCTGCTTAATAAAAATCTAAGCAGAATTAAATAATTTCACACTTAGAAGCATATTAACCATGGCATAATATACATAAATATGTAGCACTTATATTGATAAAAAAAAAAAAAGTAATTCCCAGCCATGCTTTATTCACTGAATAATTAGTGTACAATATTTGTGTGGCATCCAGACACTACTGGTTACATCTATGACGGAAATTTGTAATGTTATATCTGAAGACATCAAATAATTTTTGTTTAGATTTAAGCATGCATACATTGTAATAAATACTTCGTTTTTGATTTGGGAACTGTTTTGTTTGATATATCAATGCAATACAAGATGTCATGTTACAAATGGCTGACTGTAAAATGTTTTTTTTTAGTACAAAAACACTTCATAACTAAATGGACCAAAGTTGCAGACAGTTTATTTTATTTCCCTTATTTCTTACATCAAGTCTGAACCTGAATATGAAAAGTATAAGAACAAAAATAAGTAGGAAGTTTTTTTTATTGATGTTTTAAAATCCCATCCCATGCTGACCAGTTTTCAGGAGAGTGACCCATATACATACACACATAACCTTCGATCACATATCCCATATCAGTCAATAACCAATTAACGGAAACACAGATACCACAAATAAGAGCGGCCGCATATACAGACGTTATAAGTGAAGGATTGGATCCTAATTAACAAAAATATTCAGACTATTCCTAAGCCTATTGCAGATGATTAAAGAAAGGATCACTGTAGCTTTAAAGTTCTCGTTATATACAGCTCAGATGGCTCTGTTCTTTGTTTCTGTTGGTAATTCCGCTTTGCATAGCTCGTCCACAAAGTATCCCTTCAGCCCAATGATACCACCATTACAATGCTAATTTACATGAGCGGATGCTGCAAATATCAACAGGTCTCTGAAAGATGATATAAAAGTTTGCGGGACCAGAATAAAGATATCAAAGTCTCTGCCTTGAAGCGGTAAATCAAAGTGTGGGACCCTGGGCCGGCGTTTCAAAGGGGGCGGCCATGCACGGTCGGGTGCACAGGTATTTGTTGGTCGTCACAATTAGAGATCCACTCGTCACTTCAAAGACAAAGGTGCAGGTCACTTTATATAACTCGGTGCAGGTCTCAAGCCACAAAATGCAGGCAGACTGATACGAATACCCGGCGGTTTAACCTTCCGCACGCTACACACGTGAAGGTGAGCCACCCACGGACTCGACCTGTCCGGAATGAGCGCCGTCCACAGAGGGCAGTGCCGGTGTGGCGGTTTCAGCGTGTTCCCATGCTCAGACGTGCACCTCGCTTCTGCGCTTGCGTCAGAATCTAATAAACATGGCCGTAATCGATTAACACTACCCGGGCGACTCAGGTCATCCCAGTCGTCAGAATTTCAAATAGAACACGGCGAGTGGAGTCGACAAATACACGTGCCGTGTGCAAAAAAAGAATAACTTAGATTAATTAAATGGAAATATAGGTAAACTAGGCCATCATAAAATACTTTAAATCCTATTTTGCTGTATTTTTGATCGGTTATTAAAAAGAAAAAAAGAATTGTCCACCCGAGCGCGGAGAAGCGTATTCGATTATTCGACCCGAGTTTGTAGGATGTGCGCATGCGCCAATAAGTGTCTCGGGTGATCCGAGTTGATGCGAAATCCGCGCATGCGCAGAAGCAACGGGACATGGTTGAGCACGGGAACACGCTGAAACCGCCACACCGGTCTCACAGGGCCAGATGAGCACTGTCGTATTCCTATTCACATCTCCCGTCTAGATATGACCTTAGATGTTGCTAGGATGCAAAAGAATAAACAATGATGTAGCAGCCAGCAATACCGGCTGAGTCAAACCCAGTAATTACAAACTTTATACTTGTTGCTCCCTGGCCTAGTTCGAGTAGGAAAAGAAATGGTTGGCTCACAACAACAAAAGGTTTGTTTAACGACGCCTCTAGACCACATGGATTTTCATATCATCGGCTATTGGACGTCAAGCATATCGTCATTCTGACATATTTCTTTGGAGGAAACCAACTGCTGCCACACTGGCTACTCTTTCCGATAAGCAGCAAGGGGTCTTTTATATGCACTTTCCCACAGACAGGACAGCACGTATCACAGCCTTTGATGAGCCAGTTGTGGACCACTAGTTGGAACGGAAAATAGCCCAAACTGCAAATGGGTCCACTGAGCAGGATCGATCGCATGACCCACACCTTCACAGGTGGACACGCTACTGCCTGAGCCACGTCCCGCTCCCTGGTTGGCTCACTGTCAGGATAATGTAACTGGGTGGGATATCGAACCGTGGTGCCAGCAGCACGGAACCCCAATAAGGCATTTTGAAACTACTATGCTTGTGTCCAAGCCCTGCTATGATCACATATGTTGCTAACACATAAAACCTCATAAGTTAACATTATTCAATTACCATCGTGTTATTGGATTCGAGAAATGTAGAAACAACGGAAATTCTGCATAGCCTATTTTGTTATTTATTTATTTGTTCATTAACCAACGCTAAATGGGGTAAAAAAAGTGATACTGTTTTCTCCAGCACAGTGTACGACGAAGTGAAAATTGCATTAATTTATTTAATTCTCATATACAAAACAGCGGTATAATGCAGGATGATCAAACGATTTGTTTCTGTTTGATCCTTCACTGAACAACATTGGGATCGGTAAGCACACATCGTTGAATATCACTACACCGGCATCACTGGCATATAAAAGGCACAAGGTAAGCATTTACGGCGTGATGCAACCTAGATAAAAGATCACCTCGTACTTGTAGTAGGGGTGAATGCCAACCTAGACTAAATACTGGCGAAAACTGGTTTGGTATGGAACAGGAAGTAGAATTACTAGCAGTAAAAGAACTGCTAACTTAAATCCTAGTTCCTTAATACCTAAATGTTTATTACTAGGCCAAGACTTAAACAGCTTGAATACTATTGATACATCCCAAAATCTGTTATATTTCGGCTTCAGTGGATTTCTTTCATAAACGACCTTAAACAACAGTGTACCACCTGGTGTTTTCCAATCGTTTGTCCATCTTCTTTACCACTTGAGCTATTGTAGGCCTTAATGGCTTAATTTTCTTAATCAAACAATGAAGTCCCCACTTCTTTAAATAACAAGCATACAACTTAACTGTTCCGTTCCTACAGGCATGTGAAATCAGCCTTTGTTGGGTAATTTTGTCCAGGCCCAATTGCTCTAAATGTTTGTCCAAAAAAGGAATGCCAAAAGGGGTGTCATTGACACATCTCCGTGTGTTGTTAGCGGCCCTTGATGTTGTAAGTTTCTCCTTCCTCTTGGGAATCTGAGCATGTGACTCGCTCCCAATGCCACTGCTGCCAGCCATGGCTGTGTGTCCCATTCCGGTACTATCAGAATTGTGTGTGTGCGATCCATTCTGATCTTCCTGGCCACTCTGCTGATAATGCTGAATGGTGGGAATATATAATAGAATTTGTTATTCCATACCAGAGAAAAAGCATCCAATCGCCAAGCATGTGGCTCTGGATGCCAAGATACATATTTAGATATCTTGTAGTTGTTTCGTGATGCAAACAAGTCTACTTGTGGTGTTCCCCATTTAACACAAATCTGTTAAAAAATACTGTCACTCAATGACCATTTCAAACGATCATGAAATTTGCGACTTTTCCTATCCGCTAAGGTGTTCGGACTACCTGGAATATGCACCACTGTTAGCCATATCTCATGCTGCTGAGCCCAGTTCCAAATCAATTTGGCTACCTGGTTACAAGGTTTGGACCGAGTCCCCCGCATGTTACGAATGTAAGCCATCGCTGTAGTGTTATCTGTCAACACTCTCACATAAAACTTCGGTATGCGCACTAAGCTACATAACCCTAAGTAAATTGCTCTAAGTTCTAACACATTAATGTGATCAGAAATTTCATCGTCCAACCAACATCCTCCAGTTGCTTGATGGTCTCTATGAGCACCCCATCCCTCTAAAGATGCATCTGTCGTAACAATAGTGTTAGGTTCTTCAATCTAATGGGGTTAGGAGAAAAATTAATGTTTGCGTACCACCACATAATATCTTCTAATCCTTCTGGTGAAAGTAATTTTCCTTTCAAAATTCCCTTCAGTCCGAGCTAATGCAAAATTCTTAGCTATTTCTAGCGACTTAATATGAGCCTTTCCATATAGAACAGCTGGAGCATAGGCCATCATGACTCCTATAAAGGCCCTGTCACATTACGGCGTATGGCGGGAGAGTATTGAAAACCTACGTAGGTCCTGCGCGTGCCGGCCTATGATGACATTTTGTGACCTTTCGGGTGGTTTTGAGCGTACGAGGAGCGTATGGGAGCGTGCTGTGACATTTTTTTACGGTATGGGCCATACGCCCTCATAGGTCAAGATTTTTTGAGCATGGACAAAAACATTTGGACGGACGGATTTATGAAAGCGTATGGCGGCGTATGCCTCATACGCTTCACATAAGCTGTCACCTGCCGCTCTCTCTACTATTTAGTTTACATTATATATCATGGTTCTCGCCTAAAAGTAACACTGTTAAATTCTGGAAATGCGCCCGTCATTAGAGTCCCGCAGATGGGTAAATTACTTGCAGAAGGCCGACTTAGGCTTAAGGCCTCTAAGTTCATAGAAAGCAATCGAATTTCAGGTTTTCCATAGCGGTTGATCTACAGTAATACTGGAGGATAGTAAAGAATGCAAGGAACGTCCTGATTCACCTTCACAAGAGCTCACGGTTTATTCTTAACCAAAGACTAACATTGATACGAGCGGAATATACATGGTTTAAGATAGTAGTAGATGTCTCCCGTTCCCTCCTGTGTTGTTTTTATAAATTAGTTTAGAATTTTGACAATAAAAGCCTAAATATCGGTGGAAACGACGGAGCGTGCAAAAACACATCCACCGGGTCTGGCCCCGAACGCCCGACCTCCCATCGTTGCTTAGCTAGTCGCTAAGCAACGCTTTACCACCGCGAACCCTTGCCTGCCCAAGTGAAAGCAATTTGCACGCCCGTAAAACGGGTGCGCAAATTGCTCACGGCGAGTAGACACGCCCAATTCACATATATATATAGAGAGAGACAGAGGGGGGGAGAGAGAGAGTAAAACCTATCTAAATCGATCGACTGACCATGGGACGGGCTATAAATAGTCCATTTAGGGAGGTGGTCGGTTTAGGCAGTTAGAATATCCTTACAATGGTATTGTTGCTACCCAAATACAGCGATCGATATAGAGTAGTCATCGATATGTGGAGGTGGTCGGTTAGAGAGGTTTATACTGAATATATACTTTCAGACCAGGCTTATAACTTTCGAGAACTACTGGGCATCAACCCTAAATAAAAAGAAGTTGCATGCAATCATTCATTGCTCTCTTAGAGGGAATAACATGCAACAGATTGACGGCACAAGTTACCGACACGGATAGCAGCATAACCCCCACCCACCCCTATCCGGCATCACATCTCACATAGGCCGTAAACGATTAATCACCTCGGATCATCCAAACCACTTTTTTGCTCATGCACAGATCCTACAACCTCGCGTTGCATAAACGAATACGCTCGGGGCTGAACAAAAATGGTGGCTTAATTCAAAACTTTTGTTGTTGTTAATAACCGATACATCTACAATAACATAGGATTCAAAGTATTCTATGACTGTATAGTTTAGTTATATTTCCATTTCGTTAATCTGGGTTATTAACACACACAAAAACATGTGGGACTTGTAGTGGTAGCTGTTATCCTACAGGTACCAGCACAAATGTGACTTCATTGCTCCTGATGGCCATAGCCAAGATATGGGCATTGGGGTCCGATCATTTTGCACGCGGCCCGTGTATTTTCAGGACAACCTCGCGGTGTTCTATTTGAAGTCCTGACGACTCGGATCACCCGAGTGGTCTGAAGCATTATAATAGACTACAGCGCCATTCCAGCCACACAGTGCATTGTGGGATGCTTGGAAGATAAACAAAGACCCAGGAAGCACATGGCTAATGCTAAGACACTGGGTGCAGCTGAGAAATGTGCTTGTTTCAGCTCATCTCAGCTCTTGTTTGAAAAATAGAATACCAATAAAATAATATATATAATAAATTAAGATGTTAATCTTTTATCTAGCATTGCATTTAGATCAATCTAATCAGCACATCTTATACCATCTGCATTCAGATTGAGACAAATCTGGGCACTCAGACTAGTGTTAGAGCCATAGCCAGAGTCAGCTTTACTCATTTCAATCATGTTTTTATTTATATCCTATGGTTAATAACATTTGTTGGGCTAGGAATGAAAGTTAGAGAATGCTCAACCAAACATCACAAAAAGGTTAACAAACAGTCAATGGTTGTACCCGCGAGAAATGCGCGTGGGACGACCACTGTCTGGCGTGCCGCAGTAAAAGTCATGTGGCGGAGGCATGCCCACAGAAAAAATACTGACTATCAAAACACGGTTACCCGGGAAACATTGAGCGGGAAGTTGGCACGCTTCTGTCGATGTATAGCAAGACTTTATTTATGGAACTCTCCGTACAACTTCTGCCTGGGTGCATGCGCATACATACAGATATGACATCTCCCTTCCGACATCTGATCGCATTGATTTTTCATTTCCGACTTGAGCGCTTGCTCTGGTATCATTGCATCTTCATACATCGTCAATGCTATTCTCCCTTCTTTTTTTAAAATTTCTTTAAAATTTTTTTTTTTTTTTTTTAAACAAAAAAAAAAACCCTTAAACCTAGGCTTATTCTAATATTGTATGTCTTGATTTATTTGACATATTATCTGATAGGGTCTATGCACTTATGCATGATTTATCGCCTTAATTCTAACACTGTAACAATTCTTTAAATTCTCGATTTTGATTCTGTTGTTAGCGTTGTATAGCAACTCTATCAAGTTATTTTAAACTTGACCCTAGGCTTATTCTAACATTGTATGTCTTGATTTATTTGACATATTATCTGACAGTGAAGTCTATGCACTTATGCATGTTTATCGCTTAACTCTAACAATATTATCTGATAGCAAATTGTATGCACTTGTGCGTGTTTTCACTTAATTCTAACAATGTTGTAGCAATTTAATTCTTGATTTTATTTTTAATGATCTAGATAATCCACTCGGATGTTCGTTATTTTGAATTATTTAATAGCTTCTGTGTTGCTTATAGATCTAGTCGTATTACCGGTTTTATAACCCGTCTGAAGCTGGACACTCTGACTGGCGGTGGTGTAGGTGGGTCACCTATTTCTGGTTGTTGTATGGCTGGTTGTGGTGTGTCTATTCGTGGTGTTTCTTGTGGTGGGGGTAGTGTGTTTGTGTCTGAATCTGGCGCTATGTCGGTCAAGCATTTCTCGGCTGGGGTTTTTATTATGTGTATGCGGTTACGGTCGATGTGATTGTTTCTCGTATTTTGTATTTTGTACTCTCGTCCGGTCGGTCCTTTTCTGTTTGTGATTGTTCTGGGTACCCATTGCTTGTTGTGATTTTGATACCTAATTTTGTCCCCTACCTTTAGTTGTTTGTGGGGGCGCCCTGCATTGATGTCGTGATAGTGCTTTTGTGTCTGTTGTGTCTTGTCTATTAAATGTGCTTTGTTTTTCTGTGTTTGCGGCTTTAAGTTTGTTGAGTGTATTGGTATTCTGGATCTGAGCCATCATTAGGAGCTGTGCCGGGGACGCATTTAATGTGATGAGTGGTGTGTTGCGGTAGTTCAATAATGCTAACTCTATATCTTTGTTCTCTGCTTTGCATTTTTTAAACATTGTTTTGACTGTTTGGACGAACCTTTCGACCTAGCCGTTGCTTTTGGGGAATTGGGGGTTTGAATATATCGGTTTGAAATTGTAGTGTTCTGCAAACATGGCATATTCTTGGCTTCGAAACTGTGGACCGTTGTCCGACACCACCTGGCGTGGTATTCCATGCCTGGCAAAATTTTCTTTTAGTGCTTTTATTATACTCTGAGATGAGATGTCTTTTAATTGGGTTACCTCTGGGTACTTTGAAAAGTAGTCTACTGTCATGATATAGTATGTGTTTTCTAACTCAAATAAATCGGTCCCGATTTTTTCATATGGCTGGTTGGGTATTTGATGATTTATCATTGGTTCATGATGTAGTTATTTTCTGTGTATTTGGCATGTGGTGCACTGCTCGATTCGTTTTGCGATCTGTGAGTCTATGTTTGGCCAGAAGACTGTGTCGCGAGCGAGTTGTTTTGTTTTAGTAACACCGAGGTGCGTTTCATGTAGAATTTCTATGACTCGATTGCGTAATCTGCTGGGGACAATTAGTCTATTGCCTTTCATGATCATGTTGTTCTCAATTGTCAGATCGGCTTTATGTGTGTTATATGGGATTAGTGATGCTTGCACGTCTTTGTCATGTGTTGGCCATCCTTTTGTTATGTAGCTTTTGAGTTGTTGCATGTCGCTGTCTACCTTGTACTCGCTCATAATTTCGATCATTAGATCTGATGTGGTGTCGATCGATGCTACGCTGAACGTATCGTCAAACAGATCTCTCGGTTCTAGCGATTCACTGTGCGCCCGGGATAGTGTGTCTGCAAAAAACAATTTAGTGCCCTGTATGTGTGTTAGTGACAAATTATAGTTTTGCAGCCTCATGCGCATGCGTTGCATGCGCGCGGACAGCTTGTGTATTGGCTTTTCCATTATGGCTAGGAGCGGTTTATGAGCTGTCTCAATTTTTATTACTTGGCCGTATGCATACTCATGAAAACGTTGACACCCAAAGCAGATGGCAAGCATCTCTTTTTCTATTACCGCATAGTTACATTGAGCATTATCGAGTGCCCTGGAGGCCATAGCTACTGGCTTCTGATTTTGTAACAATACGGCCCCTAATCCTGATTGGCAGGCGTCCACCTGTGTGACGATAGGCTTGTGTACATCATAGTATGCCAGCACTGGAGCATCTTTGAGCTTTTGTTTCAGGTTACTGAATGCTGATTCTTGTTCGACTTGCCAGTGCCACGCCACGTCCTTTGCCAACAGTGTCCGTAAAGGTTTGGCAATTTCTGACATGTTCGGTATGAACTTATGTACATACCCGACCATGCCGAGAAATCGCTGTACACTGGGCTTGTTGTGTGGCACGGGCAAGTCAACTATTGCTTGTACTCGAGCAGGGTCTGGTCGCACTCCCTCTTGAGTGAGGAGATGACCGACATACGACACCTGTTTCTGGCAGATTTTCGATTTGTCTGCATTTAATTTCAAATTTACTGCTCTTGTGCGTTCCAGTACGGACTTAAGCCTGTGATCATGTTCCTCGACTGTGGCCCCATATATTAGTACGTCATCTGTTACCACTCCTACTCCTGGCAGATCCCCTAGTATCCGCTGCATTTCTTCGATAAAGATATCCCCGGCTGTCCTAATGCCAAAAGGCAGCCGAGTATATCTATACCGCCCCCATGGGGTGTTGAAAGTGCAGAGATGTGAGCTTTGTTCATCTAGCTGGATCTGCCAGTACCCTGACTTGGCGTCTAACACAGAGAAATATTTAGCGTGAACGGTGTTTGCTATTATTTCATCTATAGTCCGGGTAGGGTATGGGCCTCTCATGATTGCCTTGTTAAGCTTTGTGGGGTCTAAACATATGCGTAATTTGTGCGGCTTACGGACAATTGTTATTGAGTTGACCCATTTGGTCGGCTCATGCTGTTCGGTAATGATCCCTAATTTAATCATTCGTTTTATTTCATCGTGAACTTGACCCTGAATAGCATATGGGATACGTCTTGGTGGATCTACGACTGGCATTACGAGCGGATCGGTATAGATTACAGCGTTTGTTTTGATCAGGCCAAGGCCACAGAATACATCGGAATATTGGCTCACCAGTTCATCGGCTCGTTTACTGCAGGATCCTGTCGACTGTGTCCCAGTGACCATTGTTTTTGACACCTCATCAATCCTGGCGAGGATTCCCAGTTGGATACATGCCTTTTGTCCTAATATGGGGTGTCCTCTTTGAAAGATCTGGAACTTGATCTTGTGCCCATTTGTGTTTAGGATCGCCTCACCATCCGGGACAATTCGATGCCCCGAATAGGTGATCAGTCGACATTTCGATTTCATCAGTGTTGTCTCCTTCAACTTGTTGAAGATCTCGCGTGGGATCAGGTTGGCCTGCGATCCGGGGTCCACCTTGAAACGTATGTCCTGGTCCTCCACGCGAGCATTTTTGTGCCACAGTCCGGCGCGATCATCATGATCGTTGTCGACTGCGCCGACGAATAAGTCCGCCTCCAGACTGTCCACACTCGACTCCGCTGCTGCTCCTTTGTATCCCATACCACACGTGTAGTCTGGGTGACCTGTAGATATTTCATTCACTGGTGTAGACTTGCTTCTGCATACAATCTCGAAGTGTCCTAGCTTGCGGCAGTAATTACATGTTTTGCCACGGGCCGCACACGCTCCCCAACGGTGATCGTAACCGCAGTTGCCGCATGTGGTGTTACCGGCCCTGTTGTTGTTGTTGTTCGGACCATGTGACTTCCAAGATGGCGTCATTGTGGGCCTGCCAGCAGGTGCACCGGCGCTTCCGGAGATGGTGTCTACTTCTTTTAAGTGGTCTTCGGGCTTTTCGTTCAAATGTCCGGCATTGTACTCACTCAACTGGCATATTTCCATGCATTTTTGTAGAGTGAGGTCCACCTCTGCTGTTTGAAGTAACTTGTTTTGTAATTCCCTGTTCCGGACGCCTGCTACTATTCGGTCATGTAATAATGTTTCCTCCATTGGACCGTACTCGCACTCAGACACTTTGTCACGGAGAGCAGTGATATACGCAGTGGTGTCTTCGGAAGTTTGATTATGAGTGTTGAATCGAAATCGGGTTATAATGATGTTTCCCCGACCGATACAGTACCTCCGAAACGCGTTGACTAGCGGTTCTATCTTGTCTTCATCCTCGGGTGGCAAGTCCAAGTTGTCATACACTTTGTGGGCTTCAGGGCCTGCCACGTGCAGGAACACGCAGCACTGAACATCTTCTGGTTTTTTTTTACTCCTGCGGCCGTCGCATATATTCTGTAGGCCCTGTACCAGGTTTTCCAGTTACTGCTTGCATTTGTGTCTAATATTAGTGGTCCGGGAGGCTTTAGACCTGTCAGTGCCATATCAGTAGTTGACCATGTAAGGAGAACGTCTGTACGCTTCTGTCGATGTATAGCTAGTGCTTTATTTATGGAACTCTCCGTACAACTTCTGCCTGGGTGCGCGCGCATACATACAGATATGACACTTGGGGCTGTACAAAAATGGTGGCTTAATTCAAAACTTGTGTTGTTGTTAATAACCGATACGACTGGTCACAACCAGTTACCCATCGCCTCCTCCCGTTTAAGCAGTCAATTATTAGTACACGACGGAACACAGAAAGATAACAAAATAGTATAATATATAGATGGATGAGTCATTCCTCTGGCTGGTACCTCTAAAGGCCCCTCCGTTTAATCAAAAAGCAAATTTTCCTGCCGAATGAATGCAGATACAGAGTCGCGCAGGCGCATGAGGCCCCGGAGCAATACCGGAGCCAGTAACATCAAAGCAGCACCGAGCTGCACCAACACATCAAAGCAGCGCAGTGCTGCACAAACACGCGCAGGTGCACGAGGCCCCGGAGCTACCGGAGCCGGCTAGGCGCCGCCCAGAAACATCAAAGCAGCACCGAGCTGCCCAAACACATCAAAGCAGCACAGTGCTGCACCAACACGTCGGCATCAACGGCCCACCGGACCGTTTCACCAACGAATAAACTAGCCTCAGCTTTTAATAAAACTTGCGTAACATGTTAATAACTGTTGAGCTAGGAAATGGGTAGGGTTAATCAGACATTGGTTATATATTTCTTTGAAACAAGTTTTTGTTGACACATTTTACATTTTAATATTTAGAACAAAAATTACTTATGTCTAATCAATGGTGATGTAAACATCAGTCTGTAAAGTGACTGAAATTGTATGTTTCTTAGCTGAAAATGCTTAATTATGGAGAGTTGTGTCTTAAACATATTCATTATATTATTATATTGCATCCATCCATCCATGTTTGTGCCAAATTGTTATGTATTTTGATTAATTTTGAATAAAATCGAAGTTTTGCCCTAAGCGTATTGGCAAACTCAATGGCCGTATGCCCTTGCTTTGCTGCCAACGCCGATTTCAGCGCATGCGCACTCGGAACGGTGATCTCGTCTATCAAATACGGCCATAGATACGGACACCGGACGTGGTGGCCTAATCGGTAGAGCGCAGGCTTCCAGTGTGGAACGTCGGGAGTCCGATTCCAGATCGAGTCAAACGAAAAACATTACTAGGATAGGGCAAGGACTGGCTAGCTCAGTATCAGGATAATGTGACTGAGTGGGAAATCGGGTCATCATGGCGGTTTTATTTCCCAGTGGGGCAACACTATAAAGTTGCCATAAGTGAGCACTGTCACAAGTCGGTACCCATCCTGTTATGACCATAGATGTTTCCAGGTCGCAAAACTCCAACATCCAACCAACCATAGTGACAGAGAAACATTTGTTCTAAATGCCGCCTTCACATAGGTATAACCAATGGTGATTTGTGAACAGAGGCTACTACTACTTTAAAATATAGACTAATACTTATTAACAGAGTTAAATGCTTGTGAACAAAGCTCAGTATTTGTAAATATATAATTAAAATTGTAAACAAGTCCTTATTAATTGTGAAGAATAATCAGATTTCCATTTCCAAACAAGAGCCCATTATTTGACATAGTACTAATAAACAGGGCCCGCTACCGGTATGTAATTATTTGACATAGTACTAATAAACAAGGTCAGCTACTGCCGAATGAGTTAGAACGTCCGTCTCCTGTGTTGGTAGACCATGGGATCATGGGTTCGAACCTTGGTCGACCCAAACCAATGACTTAAAAATTGATACTTGTCGCTTCCTAGCCAGGTGCTCGGCATTATTAGGATAGGGCAAGGACTGGTTGGCTCAGTGTCAGTATAATGTGACTGACACGACTGACTGACTGTGTGGGATATCAGGTCATGGGTCCAGGTGGCCTGGTCTCCCAGTGGCGCAGCACTAAAAAGTCAGCGCACACTGTCACAAGTCGGTACCCGTCCTGATATCACCTTAGATGTTGCTAGGCGTAAAACAACAACAGACAAACAAAACCTGTATGTAATTAGAATACAGATCGTATAACCTACATTGTGTACGAGAAACATGGCAATAAAATATGGGTTTTAGGGAAAATTAAACATTGACTAGATTTTCCGCACCGTGGTATAATGTTAAATTTGTGCATTTAGTTCGTCAGTGAGCAGAGAAAGGTTGGTGGTAGGATGACTGACGTGGTAACTCGCACTCTCAGGTACCTGTCAACTGGGCATGCGCGTCCTCTCGTACCACTAGGACGCAGTGACGTCACCATCATGCCAGCACGTCACCACTGACATCACATGACGCAACAACATGTGACCTGGGCCGCGTTCAGGGTACGTCTCGGCGATGCTTTTTGCTCTATTTGCGTTCAGGGTGCATCTCGGCGACGCCTCCCTTTTCAATCAGGCGACAAAAAGCGCCTAGAAAATGGCCGCCATTTCCATTGGTTTCAGCCAATTACAGCGCAGGTTATCCATTGCAAATGGCCACCGCCTATGGGGACGGCCATTTTCGAGACAATAAACTGGCTTTGCCGTTCAGACTAGCGTGACGTCAGGCCCATCGCCGAGGCGCCTCCGAGACGGACCCTGAACGCGGCCCTGGGCCTTACATCTAAGGCGAACTAAGTAATGCAATTACGTAGATGCGTTGCCACGCAACTCACCATGGCAAGTGTGGTGGGATCTACTACGACGTCACAAGTTTGTATTGAATGGTTTCCGATACGGGCCGTAAATAACCCGCCGTTGGCTATGTCAATCGAAACCAGTCACATGCCGTAAACAACCCGTCGTTGGCTCTGTCAATCGAAACAGGTCATTGTTTGTTGTTTGTTTGTTTGTTGTTGTTTTACGTCCTAGCAACATCTAAGGTCATATCAGGACGGGTAAACAGGTCATTCGAATGAGACGAAAACTACGCAGCCTTGTCACACTATTATATTCAGCATCACTGTCTCAGAGACTCGGAGGTTGCAGCTCTGTTCGTAAGGGGGTCTCTGGATGCTGGCCAAAAGTAACCTGTGCTTATAAGTTATAGTTATTATACCAGCGCATGTGTTGTGTCCGTCGCAAAAATTTAACAATGCTAATTAGTATATGTATCTGGTAATATATTTATCCATATCTAAATTATTAAGAGAGCATTAGCTGAGAGTATGTGCCCAGATACACCCGCTTTCACACCAAGTATTGTAGATTTAGATAACATTGGAGCAAACATGGGTCAGCAATTAGCTAGTACACTGTTATGTTCTTTTGTTCCCCGGCACGCAAGGTTTGTACCTTAGGACTGCCTTCGTATTGACTGCAGCATCCGTGTACCCCTTTCTGTTCATAGCAATATATTCCCACCACTTCTCCTTCATTCTCTCTTGTTGACACGCATATCAAATTTGAGTGCCTTTGAAGTCATCAAGGCAAATGCGGTCATCCACTTTGTTTCTAACAATCTGCAGTTTCATTGACCCCCCCCCCCCCCATACACACACTTTTCTCTCTCTTAAAACATACGGCGCTTTCACATTACAACGGGTTGTTCAGTGTAGCTGAGTTCATTTTGAATATATTTTGACACGGCTAATATCACAATGTATTGGTGTGAAGGTAGGGAATAACACTGTGTAAACGTGCCGGCTGGTGGTGTGGGTGGTGTAAATAGGTCAAATGAAAGCACTACAGGTAATGAAGGAAACAGGGTTAGAGTGAAAGTAAGAGAATGAGACTCTTCAATTTATTGGCTTATATAGGTTTTCTCAAGATCCAAGATGGCCGTGGTCACATGATTCCATCCATCAATCACAGTACAATGCAGTGGTCACATGACTTAATCCTCCAATTAGAATACAATGCAGTGGTCAATGATCATAACAATACCATGTGGGGGGGGAGGGGGCATGTGAGGTGACTCTTCCAAAGACTGTTCTTAGTCAAACTCGGAAGTGACACTCCCTCTAAAGACTATTTAATTATACAAATTCTATACTCAATGAACAATAGTTTACCAATTTCACACATCCCTCATATGCCTTTGGGTTTTTATATTTGAACATTTATCATTATATAGACAGTTTGCTATTTATTATAGTAATTTCACCTCGGTTCACATGTATTAAATCGAACAATTTTACAACGTACTCCGCCCCTCCACTTCTTACCATCTGCCCAGCAGTATAGAAAGAAGTGCACAGTACTACGTTGTTATCTTTAAATCTTTTATCTTCTATCAACCTAAATAATAAATTGAGTCTGAAATAGTCACGCTAATAGATAAGGTACATCTGACTTTGAGAGCAAAAAAAATTAAAAAATTAAAAAATTGTCATCCTTCCTTTTTTTTTTAATTGTATTTAATAAAATAATTCTATATTTTATTTTTATAATTTAAATTTTAACTATGTTTCAAGTCTTATTTTACCCCGCTGAACACATATATGATGTCTTAAGAAGCATACGATTCATTTGCCATCATTTTTAGCTTATTCCGAGCATTTCTTTTAGTTTTGTGACGGTTTAGAGGTCGTTCTGCAACGATTCTAAGGCACACTCCAGTCACTTAGCATCGATCTTACATTAGTACTCAATCGGATTTGGTATTTGCTGTCAACCATTCACATCGATACGCTTCTACAAGGCTTTTTGTTTTACCGAATGCTAAACTCGTAGAAGACCTGGGACGTCGATGGTAGACGAGTGGTTGATCGACAGGTCTCCATAGGAATAACATTGCGGAACTCAAGTCAATGAGAAAACAAGGCCTAAGCGGTTTGAATCGATGACCTAGTTTCAGGGACTATTTTCTTGCAAATTTAGACCAAAATCTTTGATTTCACCAATTTTAAGTCGTTTTATCTCGAAATAATGGCAAAAGATGAATCAATACGCTTGAGGCGGTGGGGGAGGGCGGGCCCCGCCCGTGGCGCGCGCCCGAGGTGCTGGGGCGGGCGCCGTGGTGTAGGCGGGCTTGGCGCCTCGGCGCAGGTGAGGGGGTCTCTGGTGGGCCTCGGGGTCCCCCCGAGGGGATGCAGCGGTCCGAGGTGAATACAGCCCAACAGGAAATGGGCGTGCTGGAGCGGTCCGAGGGGAGGCAGCGGTCCGAGGTGAAGGCAGCCAAACAGGAAAAAGGCGGCGGCGGCGGGCAGGCCCCGCCTGGGGCGCGCGCCCGAGGTGCTGGGGCGGTCGGCGTGGTGCAGGCGGTTTGTCGCCTCGGCGCAGGCGAGGGGCTCCCCGGCGGTCCTCGGGCGTCCAGGCGGGCGAGGCGATAGGAGGCCTCAAGGTGGAGGAGAGCCGCGAGAATCGCCGTTGTCCCGGTGCCCGAGGCGGGGTCCGAGGGAGACGCCGGGGCTGAGGAGGGCGAGGCGCCTCCCGGCGCGCCCGAGGAGGGTCCCGGGGCCGAGGCGCCTCCCGGCGCGCCCGAGGAGGGTCCCGGCTTGGCCAGCGCGGTCGCCCGGGAGCTCTGGGGGCCCGTCCCGTGCCCTTTCCGTGTCTGGGCATCCTGGAGCGGTCCGAGGGGATGCAGCGGTCCGAGGTGAAGAAATCCCAAGCTGGAAAAGGCAGAGAGCTGGGAGACGGCAGGAGGGCGAGTGCCTGAGGGAGGCCGGTGGGCGACCTTATAAGGGAGGGGGGACGGGCGACAGCAGGTGAGGTGTGAATGCTGCCGGCCCGTGGGAGGGCGAGAGGTGGCGAGCAGCGGGTGTCGGGTGAGGCGCGAGTGCTGCGCGACACGGGGGGCGGGGGAGGTGGCGGCGCGGCGCGCCGTCTGCCGAGGTGAGGAGGCAGCGCGACAGCGCGGGGCGGGGGAGGGTCTCTTCCTCTCCTCGCATCAAACGCAATGCTTCGCATTACGACCAATTCAGATAACCTCTATCTTTGATATTTCATGACTATAATGATAATATTCATATTCTTGTTCATTTTTAATCGAAAATTCAAAATCATTAGATTTTCTTTTCGAAATTGTATTTTTGTGTTCATGAGAACATAATATTTGGTTTATTCCCACCCTCTGGACACAAGTTCATTCCATCCCTATGGAATAACATCGGTTAGTGTCCCTCTATTTTTGACAACATGAGAACATGTAAAAATGAACTCATCCCAACCCTATGAATCCCCAAAACTTGACTCCATCCATATGAAGTGGGCCACACAGTCCTGTTCCAAACAAGAACTATGTTGTACCACAACATGTACCATATAGGCCGGCACTATTATAGTACTTCTCCAAAAGAGAAGACTCCTGACAATATGTAGCAAATGGGACGACACTATTACAGCCCATCTCAAGAGACAACTCGTAGATAGTCAACAACCAAGTTTTTTATGTGGCCTAATCCACCAGGTAAGTTTCATATTTGGTTGTGTGGAAAAAACTACCATTTTAGGAAACTCTCAGTCAAACCGTAAAGAATTTTGTTAGTCATCTCTTGCATCATTTTATATCAATAGTAAAACATGTTATGCAGTGTAATATAGTACAATGTCTATATATCTTAACAATATTACTTAATTGGTCGTAATGCGTAGCATTACGCTTGATGCGAGGCGAGGAAGAGACCCTCCCCCGCCCCGCGCTGTTGCGCTGCTCGCCACCTCTCGCCCTCCCCCGGGCCGGCAGCATTCACACCTCACCTGCTGTCGCCCGTCCCCCTTCCCTTATCAGGTCGCCCGCCGGCCTCCCTCAGGCACTCGCCCTCCTGCCGGCTTCCAGCTCCTCTCCCGTTCACCTCGGACCGATCCATCATGCCCGGGCGCGGAAAAGGGAAAAGCCGGAGGAGCACCAGGACTACCAGCACCAGGACTAATGTCATGGCTACGCCGGGGCCCTCCTCGGGCTGCTCGCCGGGAGGCTCCGCACCCTCCTCGGCCCCGGCCTCACCCTCGGCCCGCCCCTCCAGCGACACGGCCGCCATCCTGGAGGCGATCAGAGAGCTCGCTACCCGCGTGGAAGCCGTCGAGACTGGGATCGCCCGAGGCGCCCCGGACAGCCCCCAGCACGGCTCGATGCAGGAGGCCGCCTACACCCTGCCGCCCGTCCCAGCGCCTCGGGCCCACGCCGCGATCGGGAGCCGACCACCTCCCCCGCCTCAAGCGGCTCTACCTGGGGCGGTTCATCCACAGTACGAGGGGTACAACCGCCTCGCCGCCGCCTCGGCCCCGCCCTTCGCATACCGCCAGGAGACGGTGGACTACAAGCCAGCATCCGCGGCCGACGCAGTCCGCGAGATCCTGGCCTCCGCCGAGGCGCACCACACCGTCCGGCGCCGAGGTGTCCCCTCAGACTACGTCTTCCCCTCCGACCTGGTGGAGAGGGGCCCGGGACGGAAGCCGGTGAAACTGGGTGAGGCCACCAAGGACAAGTACCACCTCGCCCTCCTCACCTTGGTCAACCACCCCTCCTTCCCCGCCCACTCTCTCCAGGGCCTACACCACCATCACCTCACCATCATGAGGAACAACCTCGTCCACCCATGGCCGGTCGTCCGCCGGTACTCAGAGACCATCTTCTCAATGATCGCCGGCGGGAGGCTCCCCCAAGGGTGGCACGATCCCGTGGCCCTCAACATGATCTGAGTCGACAGCATGCTGACCATGGACTCCCTCACCACGCCCCTCACAGCTCCCCGAGGCGACGATGGGGCCCGAGGCGCACACCTGCCCCGGCAGCAAGTCGACACCCGTTCCGCCTACGATAGGCACGCTCACGGGGCCCCCTGCTCCGCTTGGAACCGCGATCTCGCCTCGTGCGATCGGGCCCCCGTCGGGGAGGCTCATGGCGAGGTGGGAGACAGGCGCCGGCACGTCTGTGCATATTGCGCCAACGTACGGCGCATATTAAAGATGCACAGCGAGGCCGGATGCCACACCAAGCAAGCCCGTGAGCGCCAGACCCCGGCCGCCTCGGCGGATTTTTGATCCGCCGGCCTCCCCCCGGCCGGCCCGGGGGGCCTTTCCCGCCGCCTCACCCCAACCACTGCCGACAGCCCCACGACTTCCACCGACAGCCCCCCAGCGAACACCGATCGAAACGCCGCCCAGACGAAGCCGGGGATCATCACCTCGCACCTCACACCTCAGACGACACAGGCCAGCCTCACGAGGGACCCTCCCCAGACAGCCCAGCCACCGACCCTCACGACACCGCCTTCATGAACCCGCCCGACTCGACCCCGATGTCCATAGAGCCCCCGCCAGGCCTGAAGGAGTTCGCTGCTGCCCCTGCGCAACCCTCGCAGGACCTCCTCCCCAAGGCTCAAGGAGCGGGCCTCCACTTTTTTGGCCGCCCGCGTCCCCCCCCTCCCGTAGGCCCCGGACCCCCTCATCTCAACCAGTCCTGCATCTCGGGCATCCCCGCCCTGAGCGCCCCGGTGCCCCGCCTCGGAGCGGTGGGGGGGGGGTCGAGCCATCTACCTACTCTTTTGGCGGAGGGCCCTCGGCCCCTCATCACCAGAACTCTGACATTGCTTCTTGATGAGCCCCTGTTTTATCCATGTACATCTCCTTTTGCTCATCATGAGCCCCCCTGCTGTATTGCTCCTCATGAGCCTCTTTCCTTATTCTTTTATTGTCATTTTACTTACACTGTTGCTCCTTATGAGCTTATTTACTTTGCTCCTCATGAGCCTCTCTGTCATGCCTCTATACCCTGTCTGTCTGAGGCGTAAATAAACGCCTTTTCTCCACCCCTGCCTTCCTCTCTTCCTTTTCGCGCATCGGTCGTAATGCGTAGCATTACGCTTGATGCGAGGAGAGGAAGAGACCCTCCTTCGCCCCGCGCTGTCGCGCTGCTTTCCCACCTCGCCCGACGCCGCCGCGCGTCGCCACCTGCCCCCGGCCCCGTGTCGCGCAGCACTCACGCCTCACCCGACGCCCGCTGCTCGCCACCTCTCGCCCTCCCCCGAGCCGGCAGCATTCACACCTCACCTGCTGTCGCCCGTCCCCCTTCCCTTATAAGGTCGCCCGCCGGCCTCCCTCAGGCACTCGCCCTCCTGCCGCCTTCCAGCTCCTCTCCCATTTTCCTCCACCCACCCACCCATCTTCTTCCTTATACACTCTTCTCCTCCAGCGGCGGAGGGCTCCTCGGCCCCCCCTCACCAGAACTCTGACATTGCTCCTGATGAGCCCCTGTTTTATCCATTTACATCTCCTCTTTGCTCCTCATGAGCCCCCCCTGCTGTATTGCTCCTCATGAGCCTCTTTCCTTATTCTTTTATTGTCATTTTACTTACACTGTTGCTCCTTATGAGCTTATTTACTTTGCTCCTCATGAGCCTCTCTGTCATGCCTCTATACCCTGTCTGTCTGAGGCGTAAATAAACGCCTTTTCTCCACCCCCGCCTTCCTCTCTTCCTTTTCGCGCATCAACAATAGTATGATATATTGCAAAAAGTGGCTCATGATCTCAAAAAAATATATATGTTAATTACTCTTCAGCCTTGCTGAGTTACAACATACCTCCTCAAGTTAAACAACATATCAAAAAATATATTTAACTTTTCAGTCCTATTGACTTCAAAATAACAAATGAACGTAAATGCAGCTATCTATAAAGTAATGGAGTTACAGAGTAATTAGTTCATGCCATTTTATATTATTGAGAAAGTCATTCCCCAATAGTTCATAATTGTTGTCTTACTACAATCAGTTACTCCCATTTCGCTGTGTAGCCTGCTGAAAATCAATTACACTTCCTCAAGCTAGATATGTGAAACATCATACTTCCTCAATGATAATCATAGGTTCAACTATGCCTAGTATTTCTCTAGATAATTCACTAAGTACATGATAAAAAATAATAATCAGATTCTCAAGACTAACAGTGTTAACTCATGTTATCCGAACCAATACTGATCATTTGTCAAAAATATATGTTGAAGATCATATCAAAAAAAATATATATATATCAGTTCAACTCATAGCTTCAGATCTGATCATCTTGCTCTTGGTAAGTTAACATAACATATTTATAAAAACAAATTGTGAAATCCCTACGATTATTTTAGCTGACCTCCCAACGAACAGTCGCTTTTGTAAAAATAATTTAGTTCATTCAATACCCTAGGCATTTCTGTTGCCTCACCAGGTATCTTCTCCACTTGATAAGTAGTAGAAAGCAAATCATGTCTCGCTCAGCAAACAATAGAAAAAAAAGGAAGAATCTTGCAGATCATTTTAATCAGAATGAAAAAGATCTTCACGTCAGACATTACTTAAAATCTCCCGACATTCAACTAATGTTTTTGCTTAGCAAAATATTTTTGAAAAGTTCAACATAGAATAGAACTTCTACAAAAGTATTATACATTCAAGTTCACTATTGACATTAATTCAACAATCAGTCCTCCTATTTCATTGTATAGTAACTCAGTTACTCCAATTTCACTAAAGATTTATCATCCTAAAACATATGGATCAGAAAGTAATTTAAATCAAATTGTAGTTTACAAGTATCAACTTTCTGTTTAGGTTTTTCATCCATATGAATCACAATCAAGAACATTATTTAGTTTTATTGTTAAACAAAAAATTACTTTTATCATATATATCAAATTATTAAGTAACATGAACATATAGAATAAATTTCTTATTGAAAAATAAAAAATGTTTTAACAAGTTAATTTAAATGTCTTATTTCATAATGTTAAATCAACTTATTTGTATTGTAATACACATAATAACATAGAATAGATACTTTAGATGTCTTAACTATGTTAGTTTATGCTTCTAAGTATCTTAGTTATCGAGTTACGCATTTATCAGTACAAAAACATAAGACCTGAACCTTACCACAGTTCTAGTCAATGACGAATTGCTTCTGTGTAACCCCCGTCAACCACTATGCAGATTAGCGACATTTTAAGACAAATCGATCATGTTAATCATGTTATGTCTAATTACGCTTCACTCGCCGGTGAATTATCTGTAACTACTGCTTCATACAAGCCAAAACAATTTAGCTTTATCGCTTCACGCGTGTCGCCGTCGACACCCGATAAGAAATTGACTCCCGGCTCGCGTCTGCCGATTCTTATCGTCCTTACCGTATACTCGCGAAAAGTTTACGCTCATCGAATAGAATTGCTCTATTGACCTTACGCAGCCGTCTTTTCTCCCACTCGAGAGGTACAGGTTCGATAAATTACCTATATTTATGGAAAAATAGTTTTTTAGCTTGCGAGAATTTAATAGAATCAATACGGTAATGCAAGTGAATGTGCTATTTTAAGCGTTTTTTTAGATTTTTCACGGCCAATGAATAATGATTTTTGTACTTAAGAAAAGTTAATGCAAATCCAATGGTGTGTTCTAAATTGGATTAAATAACCTCTTTGGTTATTTGCAATTCATCCGCTTTAATAATGTCAATTCTTACATATGCAAGATCTACCTGTTTCACAAACATAACATCTTCAAAGTCTTAGTGAAAGTGCTATAGAATAAGTTTCTATGAACTTAACATTTCAGTCGTTAGTGTGACGAAATTTAGTTCTTTTCAGTAGCTAAACAGTTTAAACTCAAAGTATTAAGGAACACCTGTTTTACGTCTCACCCCGTAATTGGTAGGCGTACTAAAACTTAACTTAGATAAATAGAAAAGTCAATGGTAAATAAATGCAATTGTTATTTGTTAGTAAGACATTCAGTGACCACCGGTGTACTTTTTTTGCTCTATGTCCCGATAGAATAACAATACATTAGTACATGGCACCATTTTTCCCTAAAGTATTCACTTCCTTTGCTTATTCCACCCGAAATGCTTCATAGCATTTGGTAAGCACCAAGTGTCAAATTCACTTTATTATGGAAATGCTACTACTGTGTCAATACCATCCACTGTATCTCTGTAATACAACAGTATTTAGTAACTTAATTAGTGGCGTAACTTACGATACAACCCGTTAATCTTGGCGCTAATTTAGTAAGGAACATAAATATTTCTTATGACTAGACCTCGAAAACCCTGTCGATTAGCTTTGGAGCTGTCGAATTGCGCTAGTGTTAATATTTGCTTCGTATTAACGCAATGGTTAGGCATGGCGCAATCGTTGTTTATTAGTGGCGCAGCAACAAAGAAAGTTTTTGGCGAATGAGCCGAAGCACTCAGACGTCTGCGGATTCGCTGATCCTTCCGCAGTGTTCTTTGCTGCGATTGGTCAATTCTTTTATCTGACGTCATACTACCAAATATTGGATTTACGCTCCGCGCTTGCTGTCGCGCAAGCGGTCCAGTACCAATTTCTCTCGAATGTAATACTTTAGGTTTTATTTTTGTTTTATTCACTAATAATTCATTAGTGTGTCGATTTTGATCATAAATAATCGGATCGAAAGGCAAAGGTTGTGAAATACCTTTCCTTCGTTCAGTTCTAGTTAATCGTGGAGCAATATCATCCCAAATGATTTTAGAATCAACTAATTTAACTTTATCACGGTTAACAACTTTACAATCGTTATTAGGGCCTACTACAGTTACAACTGCACCCCGTGATCTAACGACTATGTAACCTGGATCGTATTTCCTCTCCAAAGGTCCAGATTCATTTATAAACAAAACTACTTTATCACCAGGAGTTAGTTTTACTGCATTCGCCTTTTTCCTCAAGCGAGCAACATTATAATTTCGACTTTCTTTTCGATTTTTAACAGCTTTAGCTAACGCCATAGATAAGTCATCTACACGATATGCTAAGTTCGAATCAATCGTCCCCGTCGATCGATACAGTAAAGAACTATGCTTCGTACCTGGATGTCTACCATAGGTTAGAAAGAAAGGTGAATAGCCAGTGCTATCAGAAGGTACAGTATGATACACATATATCACATTAGGCAAATAGGTTTCCCATAGATTAGCACGAGAATTAACCAATTTCCTCAAAATGCCTTTTATAGTCCTATGGTATCTTTCCACCATACCATTTGACTGTGGATGATAAGGTGTTGTATGCCTTACTTCTACACCTAATTCTTTAAAATGATTTATAATCAATTTATTTTTAAATTCTAAACCCGTTGTCGGTGAAATGATATACATGGCAAGGAAAGAGAGAAGAGGGGTTGGAATACAGGACATTTAGTTCACAGAGAGTAGCCTATATGGTTTAAGTGCGAAATCAAGGAACAACTGCAACATAGGACGAAGAATTGTCAGGTAAAGTCAATATCAATGAAGGGTCAGAGTCCAGAGGGCATGCCCGAGGTATGTCTAGGTGGGGCAGGAACCCGGAGGGGAGGGGAGGGTGGACCGAAGAGGCCTCCATCATTAGGAGGAAAGAGGTCAGGGTAGAGTGGTAGGGGTGGGTGGGTGGAGAAAGAAAATAGGTCCGGGCTGGAGGGTGAAGAGGGGCGCGAGTGGCTAGGAAGCAGCTAGGCGGCCGGTTATACGGGACCGAGAGAGGGGGGGGGGGTTATGAAATGGGTCGCCAACGGTCAGGGGTGGGGAGATAGAGAGGAGGGGGGGGGGGTCTCCTTTTTGTCCTTGCCAGAATCAAAGCATGCAGCATTTTACTACTGATACATGGCAAGGAAGAAGAGAAGAGGGAGTTGGAATAAAGACATTTATTCACATGAGACAGTAGCAATATGGTTAAGTCAAATCAAGGATAACTGCAACATAGGACAAATGTCAGGTAAAGTCAATATCAATGAGGGGTCAGAGTCCAGAGGGCATGCCCGAGGTGTATGTCTATCGGGGGCATGAACCCGGAGGGGAGGGAGGTGGCCCGAAGAGCCCTCCACCAAAAACTGAGGAGAGGGCTCGAGGGGCACCCGAGGCGGCGATCCGAGGAACATAAGCGTGCACCGAGGCGGAGGTCCAGGTCCCCTGTTCCATTATCTCGGAGAGGGGAACCCCGGCGCGCTGACAGGCCTGGGCGGCGCCGCGGCGGAACTGTGCAGGGTGTAGCCGTCGGGGGCGGGCACCCCGAGGGCCGCGAGGGCGCCTCGCAGGATGGCAGTGAGCGTCCGAGGGTCCAGGGGCCGGCCCGAGGGCAGGATGAAGGCAGGATCGGAGGGGCCGGCTGGGGCGAGCGCCACCGAGGCGGCCCAGGCGGCGACGGGGCAGAGGGCACGGCCGGGATGAGAAGGGCGACCGCCCCCGAGGGCAGCGCGATAGTCTTAGTAGTCCGGAGGGTGACGCGCAGTCCCCCGGGGGCGGGGGCGACGTCGCCTCGAGTGATGGTGTGCGGGCCGCCCCACACCTCGGGGCTGGGAGAGAGGAGCCTCGACTGCCGTAGCATCCCGTAGTACCCGAGGAGGAGGGCGGCCCGGGGGACGACGCCCGAGGGCCCGGCGAGGGCGAGGTGATGGGCGACCGCGGCGAGGATGGCAGGCGTCAGAGGCGGGGCGGGGCGGGCGACGTGGCCGGAGGCCCGCTCGCCCCCGCGACAGACGTCTCTGGCGAGGCGCGAGGCGAATGCGCTGGTATCGCCTCCGGCTGCCTCCAGCCAGGAGCGTGCCCCGGATATGGCGTTCCGGTCGGAGGCCGGCGCCAAGGGCCGGGCGTAGAGCGAGGCAGCGTAGGCCGCGACATCGAAGGGGGTTGGGGCGAGGGGGTCCCAGCGGTGGCCCGAGGCGAACTGGACGTAGCCTCGGGCTTGGCGGCGTCGGTTCCGCCAGGTGGACGGGGCGAGGGCGGCGACGCGAAGACCGTCCACAGCAGCGACCTCAGTGGCGGTGTACCCTGAATTAGAGGGCAGGGTTGTAGGGGAAGTCGTCATGGTCGGCATCGGCCCGCTCGAGCCCGAGGCGAGCGACCTCGTCTCGGGCGACGCCCGCCCAACGACCAGGGAGGTGGGCGCGGCTGAGGGCGTCAGCCAGGACGAGGTCGGCGCCGGGCTTGTGGAGGATGGTGAGCTCAAAGCAGGCCTCGGCCGCCATGAGCCAGAGCTCCCGGGCGCACGTCCCGAGGGTGAGGTCGCGGGCGCGTCCCGAGACGAGGGAGGCGGCGGAGGCCATGTTGTCCGTGTTGATGACAACACTGGCCCCCGCGACGTCAGCCGGGAGGAGGGTGCGGAGGGCCACGACCAGGTTGACCGCCTCCAGCTCGTGGATTGCGGGGAAGCGGGCGCGGAGGGCCCTCGAATACCCTCGGGCGTAGTAGCGCCTGGGGGAGTAGGCTCCGCCCCCGGTGAGGCATGAATCGCACTCGATGACGATCCTCCGGGTCCCCAGCGGGCGGAGGAGGTGGAGGCCGTTGGAGGTGCGCCCGTAGGCCGCGAACCAGGCCAGGTCCCGGAGGGCGTCATCCCCGAGGGTGATGGCGGCGAACCCGCGGCAGCTGCGCAGGGCCGCGAGGAGCCGCGCCATGAACTTCCTCGCGGGAAGCACGCAGCTGCCGACGTGGTTAAGGCGGCCGAGGATACTCTGCAGCTCCTGGCGCCCGAGGGTCGGCCGGGTAGCCCGGGCCTCGCAGTCGGCGACGAGCTCGTCTACTTTGTCGGGGGCGATGCGAATCGTCATGGCTTCGCTATCGACGGCGAATCCGAGCCAGGAGACCCGCATCGCCGGAGGGTGGCACTTCCCGGGGGCGATCTCCAGGCCGAGGGCGCTGACGAGGGCAATGAAGCCGTCGAAGGCCTGCCGATCCCTGAGGTAGGTGAGCTCACACCCGACAAAGTCGTCGACGTAAACGAGGGCGTGGAAGCCCTCGCGCCGGAGGATCCAGGCCACCGCGGCAGTCACCCTGACGCAGGCGGCGCCCGAGGAGCGGCAGCCGAAGGGGAGGGCGAGGTCGACGTAGGTCGCCCCCTCAAAGGTGATCCCGTATAAGGGGCAGGAGAGGGGGTCGGCCCGGAGCTGGCGGTACGCCCTGGAGATATCGGCGGTCCAGGTGTAGGCCCCGGTGCCGAGTCCGATGAGGCGGCGGCCCACGTCGGCCACGGAGGGGAGCCGGTAAGTGTGGGGCCTACCGAGGTACTCCCGGCGGGGAATTCCAGCGTTGACGCTGTGGCCAGGGGGGTAGGATAGGTCGACGATGACCTGCCTCTTGCCCGGGTCGGACTTGGGGCGGGTCATCATGGGGGACACCTGGGCCCAAGGGGTGAAGGGGGGGGGTGGTGAAGGGGCCGGCGAGGGCACCGTGAGCGAGCTCGGTTGCGATAAAATCGCGGAGGTGGGCTTGGTGCCTCGGGCGCCTCTGAGGTGGTTGGTGTATGTAGGGCGGGAGGGGGTGCTGGCTGAGTAATGGCGGGGAATCCCGTACTCGAGGAGGTATACAGCTCGCTGTCGGGGTGGTCTCGGAGGCGGAGGCGCCAGGGGGGAATGTTGTAGGCCGGAGGGAGGGGGATGCGGGCGGCCAAAAATTAGGAGGCCGTTATGTCGCGCGTGAGGGCGTGGTAGGCTCGGGAGAAGGTGGGTGGCCGGCTCAGGCGGCGCCGGATAGGTGGGGCCAGTGAGATGGAAAGGAGGGTGGGGCCCTGTGCCGGGCCAGGGGAGGTGGCCCGCCCCGGGGCGCTGGGAGGGTGTCCTGGATGCTAAGGCTGACGACCTCGGCGAATGGATGTTACGTGTTGAGGTCGGGGGGGGGGGGGGTGTGAGTCGGGAGAGGTGCGGGCTGGGGGTGGGGTTGGAGAGGGGGCGGGCAAAGGCCGTGGGGGGGGGGGGGGGGGGGGGGGGGGGGCCGGCGGACTGTGCGGGTGCGGGGGCCGGGTGCGGGGGGGGCGGAGCGAGGGGGGAGAAGGTCTATGTATGCAGAGTCGCTGGCCTGTGGCCGGGGGGGGGGGTGAGGGGTTGGGGATGGGGGGCTGGTGCGCAGATGCGGGGGTGGTGACCAGTCCCGCCAATCGACACGGCAGTTCGTCTGGTGGTGTTTGCGGGGGGGGGCGCGGGTGCTGGCGTGAGCGGGGAGATGAGAGGAAAGACGGTTGGCAGGGGCGGCGTCTGCGGTCTGAGATGTGAGGGTGGGATGGTGGCGGCCGGCCGGGTGGCGGTTGGCGACGGCGCAGCGGGGGGTGGTATCGGGTGTTGGCGGGCGGTCTGTGTCGGTCTGAGATGTGAGGGCGGGGGCGGTGTCGGGGGTTGGGTGGGGGTTTCTGAGGGCGGGTCGTTGTGTATTATCGGGGGAGGGCGCGGGGGGGTGTGCGCGGCGTGTGTAGGGTGTGGTGCGGGGGTGGGGCCGCGTCGCCGCCGCCGGGCTAAAAATCCGGCGAGGTGATCGCGGGGGCGGGTGGGGGGCGGTCGCGGGTGCGCTTGGTGTAGCAGACCGCCTCGCTATGCACGGTGAGGATCCGGCGCACATTCGCACAGTAAGCGCATGCGTGCCTCCTCCTCGCGCCCTGGTCGCCGTGAGCCTCACCGGGGGGGGCGAGGTCGCATGAGGCGGGATCCCTGTTCCAGGCGGGGCAGGGTATCCCGTATGCCTCTCGGGTGTAGGGTGTGCGTGGATCGGCGCCGGTGGGGCGGGATTGTGTGGGGGTGGGGGTGGAGGTGGGGCGGGCACGGGTGGGGGGGAGTGGTCTGGGGCCGCCCCCGGAGGCAGTCGCGGGGGCGGTGATTATGTCCATGCGTAGTGTGTTGATGGCCACCGGGTCGCGCCAGCCGTCCGGGAGGCGGCCATCGGCAATCCAGGCAAATATGGCCTCAGAATACCGCCGGACGGTAGGCCAGGGATGTGTAATAGCGTCCCTGAGGACGGTCATGTTGTGATGTAGGAGGCCTGGGAGGCCGTCGGTGGGGAAGGCGGGGTGGGTCTCAAGGGTGCGGAGGGCGAGGTTATACTCCTCCATTGTGGCCTCGCCTCGCTTTAGAGCCTTGCCCTCGGGTCCCCTCTCGATCAGGTCGTGGGGAAACAGGCAGCCTGGCGGTATACCTTTCCGGCGTCCGCTTCCCTGCGCCTCGGCGGATTCGAGGATTTCCCTCACTGCGTCGGCCGCGGATGCGGGGGAGCGGTCGGGAGGCGGGTAGATGGCGGCGGGCTGGGGGGCGGCGGAGGCGGCTTGCTGGGTGGCGTAGCGGCCGGGCCGGAGGTAGGGCTGGTAAGTCGGGTGGACGTCGCTTGAGGTCGCGGAGGCGGGCGTCGGCATCGGAGGGGCGGGGAGGAGGCGAGGGTGCGTGGTGGGGGCGGCCCCCCCTCCAGTCCCGGCGGCGAGCTCCTGCAGCATTTCCGCTATCCGCTCGGCAATGGTTGGGGCGGCGGGCGCCCGAGGCGGAGGCGGGGCGACTGGTTCCAGGGAGGCCGAGGCCCGAGGTGGGGCGAGGGTGAAGGACTCGACCAGTGCCGTGAGGTGGTCGATGGCGCCGGCTTGGCTCTGCATGGCGGCGGCCTGGGCGTCCATGCGAGCGTCCACGGCGCTCGCCCAGGAGGTGGCCTCCGACTGGAGGCTGGGGGCGGCGGAGGTCGCGGAGGCGGCATCGTGCGAGGCGGCCGAGGCACTCCGTCCTCGGCGCGATCCGCGGCGGCCCGGGGGGCGGCCCCGGGGGGCGGCCCCGGGGGCGTGGGCCGGCCGGCATGATGGTTGAGTACGTTGCAGAGTGTGGGCCCGGTGGCGAGGTGGTGTGAGGCGGCTGGCGTCGCCTGAGGTGCGTGTCGCGTGAGGGGCAACGTAGAGAGTGCCTCGTGTGATGGAGCCAAAGAAAATAGGTCCGGGCCTGGAGGGTGAAGAGAGGCGAGTGGCTAGGAGCAGCTAGGGCGGCCGGTTATAAGGGCCGAGAGGGGGGGGGGGGTTATGTAATGGTCCAACGGTCAGGGGTGGGAGATAGAGAGAGGGGGGGGGGGGTCCTCCTTCCTTGCCACGAATCAAACGCAATGCGAGCATTACGACCAAACATACAAGGAATTGCATGGTGAGGAATATAATCATTAAATATATAATCATGAATCCCCTTCGATGATTTATCTGGCAATGTTTTATATTCAACCCAACCACTACAATGATCTATAATAGATAGTAAATATCTATTACCACTAGTACTAACTGGATATGGACCAGATAGATCTGCAGCAATCACCATACCAGGTGCCTTAGGCAATGGCATCGATTGTGGATATGCACGTGTGCGTTTACTACAGTTAACCACACAATTTGCACAATTGGTAATTAATCTATGGACATCTCCAGCCATACCAGGCCAACGAAAATGTTCCTGTAATCGTTTTAATGTTTTAGACATAGCCATATGACCTACCTCTGTATGAGCTATTTTTATTACAGAATTCCTGTATTTTTTTGGTAACACTAGTCTAGGATACGTATCTTTCTTAGTAGGAGCTACTGTTGAATAAAGAAGATTATCCATTATCAAATGTAGGAGCTACTGTTGAATAAAGAAGATTATCCATTATCAAATAATTCTTTTCTTCATTCTCACCTAACGTATATTCTTTCATTTTTTTCTGCTCATTAATTACCTCATTATATGACAGTTCATAGTGTTCAAAAGGAATTACTTGTTCAGCCAAAAGTGAATTATAAGCAAACATTTCTACTGGTTCTTTTGCTTCAGTATTAGGTCTCAATCTAGACAACATATCAGCCCAGACATTATCTACACCTTTCATATAAACAATTGGAGCTGAAAATTCTGCTAATAATACTGCCCAGCGTTGTATACGTGTATTACGAATTTCTTTAGTGAAAAAACATTTCAATGGAGCATGATCTGTATAGATAGTAAATTCTTCACCGTATAAGTAAGGTCGTAATTTTACTAGAGCATAAATAACAGCAAATGCTTCTTTCTCTATAGTAGGATAATTACGTTGAGCAGGAGAAAATCTAGTACTGATTAAATGCACTGGTCTGTCTATTCCATTATCATCCTCCTGCACCAATACAGCTCCTAAACTGTACTGAGAAGCATCTGTATACAGCTTATATGGTTTAAAAGGATCAGGAAATTTCAACAGTACACAATCTAATAACAGTGTTTTGAACTCATTCCATGCAATTTCACATTCCATAGTCCATTCAAAACTACTTTTATTACTAGTCAAATAAGTTATAGGAGCGACTACATCAGCATAATTTGGAATTAATTGTCTGTGGTATCCTGCCGATCCTAACAATCGTCTTACTTCTTTTTTACTTGTCGGTGAAGCCATATCTCTTATTGCAGTTATTTTTTCAGGATCCGGTTTCAGCCCTGCTGAACATACAACGTAACCTAAGAGTTTTACTTCTTTTACACCAAATTCACATTTAGATTCTTTAATAGTCATATTGTTATTTTGCAAGATAGTCAATATAGTAGTCACATCTTTCTCATGACTCTCCTCATCTGGTGAATAAATAATAATATCATCTAAATAAATTAGACAACATTTACCTAAATGTTCTGCAAAAATTACATTCATCATTCTTTGGAATACTGCAGGTGCATTAGTTAATCCAAATTGCATACGCTTAAATTGAAACAATCCCATGTGTGTATTTATAGCTGTTTTAGGTCTGCTATCCTCATCTACCATTACCTGCCAATACCCTGATTTAAGGTCAATGGTGGTAAAAATTTTAGCACCATGCAACTGATCAAAAATGTCCTGTATCCTGGGTAAAGGATAAGCATCTTTAATAGTTACTGCATTTAATTTACGGTAGTCACCACAGAGACGTATAGTACCATCTTTCTTAGGCACTAAACTAACTGGTGAAGCCCAAGGACTACAACTAGTTTCAATTATATCCTCATCTAACATTTTATTTAATTCTTTTTCAACTATATGTCGTTTACCATCCTTCTTAGGCACTAAAGTAACTGGTGAAGCCCAAGGACTACAACTAGTTTCAATAATATCATAATCTAACATCTTATTTAATTCTTTTTCCACTATATGTCTCTTACTCAAAGGTACTCTATAAGGTCTTTGATTTATTGGATATGCATTACCTGTGTTTATATGCATCTCAACTACCTTAATAGCTTTAAGTTTATCATTAGAATTAGGAAATATCAAGGGAAAATGCTTTTTCCAATAGTCTACTTCTAGAACTATTCCTGCCATTTTTCTATCAATTAATTCTAAACTACTCCATGGATGTACAATATCACATAAGGAAACAAATTTATTTCTGTAACAAATTTCTGCATTACACATTTCCATTATATCTGTCCCAATTAATAATTCAAAAGCTAATGATTCAACTACAAAGAAAGGACATAACTTATTATAAATAGAAATATAAGTCATACCTAAAGTTGGAATTAAATGACCTGAGATTGATCTCAGCCTGTAAGATACGTGTAGACACTGTGAGTTCCAGTTAACGACTAACTTTATTAACCGTCCTTATTGCCTTAGTTACATACTAGTTGCAGCTGGTGACCTGCGTGTACCGGTCGACGTACATACATTACATCTCCCTTCCAATAGGGATATATATATATATTGAATATATTGAATATTATATGTATACATTAAATATTGTAAACACTTATGATGCGCGAGAAGGAAGAACAGAGGCGGAGGTGGGAAAACTGAGGCGTTTATTGTGACGCCTCGGGCA
>JASIRB010000722.1:0-29274 GCA_030323885.1 Branchipolynoe longqiensis | reverse complement strand
CTTTTACAAGGGGAGGAGCAGAGGCTGGAGACCTTCGCGTACAGTGACCACAAAGTGACTGACATGGTGCTGGACAACCTTCGTCGTGTAAAATTTCTCGGCATTACGGGAGATATCTCCTTCAATGAGAATGGGGACATGCCTGGAGTTGTCCAGATCAAAAGGCTTCAAGGTCAGAGCAAAGCCTGCCTGCATTGTCACTACTGCATTGACTGTGTCAATATTAGCCTGAGACGTGACTGTATTCTTAGGCTGTCACTATTTGTGTTAGGAGATTTCAGGGTCAACACACTACATGTATATGTTGTCACTACAGTGCCAAGAGGCTCTAGGAATTAAGCACTGCACTCCTATGTTGTCACTATTTGTAACAATAGACTTCAAGGTCAATGCACTGCATGCCTAGGTTGTCACTATTTGTATCAGTAGAGTTCAAGGTCAAAGCACTGTATGCCTAGGTTGTCACTATTTGTAACAGTAGACTTCAAGGTCAACACACTGCATGCATAGGTTGTCACTATTTGTAACAGTAGACTTCAAGGTCAAATCACTGCATGCATAGGTTGTCACTATTTATAACAGTAGACTTCAAGGTCAATGCACTGCATGCCTAGGTTGTCACTATTTGTATCAGTAGAGTTCAAGGTCAAAGCATGGTATGCCTAGGTTGTCACTATTTATAACAGTAGACTTCAAGGTCAAAGCATTGCATGCCTATATTGTCACTCTTTGTAACAGTAGACCTCAAGGTCAATGCACTGCATGCATGTATTGTCACCCTTTGTATCAGTAGACTTCAAGGTCAAAGCACTGCATGCCTATGTTATCGATATTATGCCACAACACACAGTTTAGAACACATACACATTAGATATTTTCTCAAGCCCGTAAGTAGTGTTAATAACACATTCTCTGGGAAACATTTTAACAATAAAACCCAATGGCCTGCTGCTTCCATTGATCGGATATCACTTTGTTTATTGTTATTCCGATTATTCATTGAAATACGTTCAGATTTCACTTTCTACTAGTGAAAATGCTAATGTCAATTAATAAACTTCCTTCAAATATACGGTTAATTTCCTCCAGGCTTATGGAATGTGCTTCGATCTGAAATATGCTTCGGTCGATTCTTACCGGGAGGTGCTCGGGCCTCACACACACTATCGGGCAATAACTGCTTAAAGCTGCATAGTCCGATGAAAATATCAAATTTTCAAAACCAAAACAATTATCTAAATTTTATTCTACATATCTAACTTAGATACTGGTGCACTTATTAAACATTTGTAGCCACATAGAAGGGAATACTGAGGCAATTGAATAGAACCTGTTACTCCAGAAGCCTATGGGGTCAGAGTTTTGACAAGCTTGCCAAAATTAATTTTGCATGGTTCCACCACAAATATCTCAAAAGTTAGCCACTTAAAATAAAACTTACTTCAAGCTAAAGTAAGGTACATAATAACGATCAACCTAATGTATTTATCTCAGAAAATTTCAGAAACTCAAAACCATCGGACTATGCAAGTTTAACCTACGGTACTACCTCCTTTGCATTGCTAGCCCGATTTCACTGATGTTTAATGAGCTTATTTTGCTGTTAATATTGTAATCATCTATTGAGCGATATATTAAAGTTTCAGCTTCTAGTTCAATCGATACAAACGTCTTTGTAGTCAAAAGAGTTGACGTGGAAGTATTTAATAGGCCAAATCATATTCTTTGAACACTAATTCTAGATATATATGGGTCTAATTAAATGTTATCCATACCCTCCGCTCCATCTTCAAGGAGGCAAGATGGAAGTGGTTGGTTATTTCTCAAATGACCATGGCGATGAAATACAATGGCAAGAGGACACGCCAATTCGCTGGAAGAGTGAGTATGCAGAGTAGACTAATCAATCAAATCGGAAACAGTGGCCTTGGAAATTATCATAGCCAACATTCCATACAATTCTTTTATAAGCATTTTAATTCATCTGAATACAGTCTTTTTTTCAGCACCGAGGCAGTGGTCTTCCGGAGGGGGGGGGGGCGGGGGGAGAGGGTCCATCCTGCCACTCACTATCAACTGGCTCCTCCCTCTTCCCCTCACTCCCAACCACCTAACACATACCTCCAAAACCAACCAATCACAGCACACCCTCAGCTGACCCCATCAGCTACTCTCCCTCCATGGTCACTCCGCATCATCCATCCGGACTGACCACAACTCTCTTTTTCATTATAATTTACTCTACTTTAGGTTGTGGTAACATTTATTTGAAATGGCTAACTTTAGCGATATTCGAAGTGAAAAACATGCCACATTAATTTTGCCATGGACGTAAAACTTCCAGCTTCAGCATAACACGTTCTATCAAAATTGACTTAGCAGCAACAAGCACTTAATAAGTGCACTGGTATTTAAGTTGAATCCAATAAAACCTCTCCAAAACCAATCGACCACTCATGGGACTGACTTTAAATGGTCCATTTAGGGAGGTGGTCGGTTTAGTGAGTTTCTAAATCACTACAATGGTATTATATGGGCAATCCTTTGGAATCCAAATAAAGTGATCGATATAAAGGAGGTGTCGATATGTGGAGGTGGTAGGTTAGAGAGGTTTTACTGTATATCAAACCAAATCTTGACGAGCGTTTTGAATCCGGAAATGTGATGCTTTCATCAGACTATGCAGGTTTAACTGTCCACTTGTAGATGGGGCACCCCCACTCGACTCCGTCATCTGGATCCAGAAGTCCATATATGTGCCTGTGCTGCTCTACACGACAATGAGTGTGCTGGCTTCCATTGGTATCGGCCTCGCTCTCTTCTTTCTTGCCCTAAACATAATTAACCGGAAACAAAGGTTTGCTATTTGAAATACTGTTTGGTTATTAATATTACTATCATTACTACCATTACTATTATATTATATTTATTACTATCCATTGCTATCTACATTATTATAATTACTATATATGTATTATTATTATTATTATTATTATTATTATTATCATCATCAGCAATAAGACAGTGTAGTGAATATGATGATGGATGCTGCAAAGAGACAACTCCACAACTGGCAGCAGACCCAGGAGAAGGGTGGCACTGGATACATGGCTGGGGGACCAGATGTCCTGCTACACCTGTACCCTCATTACCCCCTTCTCTGCTTACAAGCTTTCACACATTGATCAATTTGCTTACATGCTATATATATTATATATACGGTATATATACCAATACTATATATACTATATATACTATGTATATACTATATATTCTATATATTATGCTATAAATGCTATATATGTTATGCATACTATGTATACTATATAACAATTCATGGGCGCAAGTGACAGTGTAGCATCCAGGATAGAAGTGTGTCGGTGGCAGCGCCACCGGTCACGGGTGGTTGGAGGGGGGTGGCAATACATCAAATAAGCCACCCCATCAATAATAAGGTAGTAAATAAACATATAATCCCTTCCATGCCTTTATACTCGCATAATGCTTATACATCACATATACTATATATGCTATATACTATATATACTATATATATATATGCTATATATATTACATGTACTATGTGTACTATGTACACTATATATGCTATGTATGCTATATATACTATGCATACTAGGTATAAGCCCCCAATGACAATTACTGCATGATGTACAGCATGCACTGTATGTTTTATATATACTATAGATACTATAAATGTTATGGATGCTATAGATGCTACAGACACGATATGCACTAAATATACCATATTCATTCTACATACCGTACATATTATATAACTATATAAAACATGAAACCATTGCATTCTTATCAGAACCTTTTGTGGGCGTGCTTACCAGCGTACTGCATAATGATGCACTATGTGTAGTATATGAATGCGTATAAGTACAGAGGTGCCCATTGTGTCTCCAACAGGATCATCAGAAGATCATCACCGTCTTTGAATAACATAATTGTACTGGGCTGTGTGTTTGGTTATGTGACCATCTTTCTGAATGAGTTGGATTATCAATCGGTTGTATTCCATTGTAAGGTGAGTTTCACTGCTGTACTCGTTCAGACCGGAATTATAATATAGCTATTCCGAGCTATTCTATTGGGTCCTCAGGCAGGATTGAAGCTGTACCCAGCTTTACCGGACGCGGTGGCCGAATCAGTAAAATGTAGGCTTTCCGTGCGGAAGGTCGGGAGTTCGAATCCCAGCCGCGTCAAACCAATGACTTATCAAATTTATACTTTTCAATACCTAGCCTGGCGCTCAGCATTACTAGGATAGGACAAGGGCTGGTTAGCACAGTCAGGATAATGTGACTGTGTGGGATATCGGGTCATGGTGCCAGTGTCCTGGTCTCTCAGTGGGGCAGCACTATAAAGGCACTATGAATGTGCACTGTCACAAGTCGGTACCTATCCTGATATGACCCTAGATGTTGCTAGGACGTAAAACAACAAGGCACACACCTAGCATGTAAACACGCCGGATCACAGATTCAGTTTGCGCACCAGAGGTGGGGGCGTTAGTGAATCCAGATCCACAAAGTGGTATTTCATCAAATTTAAAATATTTGTTGTGGTAATTTCACTAAAATCTACATGAGAAACAAATGTAGATATAAAACTGTACGAATTTTGGTCAGCAGGAGGCATGTGGTTATAGGTGCGAAGTAAGATTTAAGTGGTAGACTCTATATAAAGAAGGATAGCACTGGGGCAGCCACCTACTCCAACTTCCAGCATGTAAATTAAATTGCAAATCCATGTGGCCATGTCCATCCCAGCCTTGCGACACTTTTTATATAGGGTTGTTCAGCAGCCCTGTGACACGGCTAGGGAGTAAATAGTGTGATGATACAGGTACGCAGCTTAATTGGTAGTCTGAAAAGCCTTGCAGTGTGAGACAGCCTCTTGCATGATATAACGCATGACTAAATGAAACTGCGTAGTAAGAGTAGGCCTACAGAACAGGTGATGACGTAATTCACAGATAAACCAAGAACGCGTAAACCCCAGAGATCAATAGGCATAGAGGTCTAAGCTTTTGGTGTATATTAATTACCGATCTTACATTCACCCAGTATAGTCCACTGAGATAACAAACGAACTCCGAATGTAATGTATGAATGACATCACGTGTGGGGTTCCCTATCACATAACCTAGATAGGTTCCCCACAAACCAAGGAACCCTTTTTGCTTTAAAGAATCCTATTAGTAGACAATGCAATGCACACAAGGGAATCACATACATGACTTTATTTATACATTAAGCAGGAGCACAAACCTCGGCACTCTCCTTCCACACATTTGTTTGCAAAAACTGAAAAACTAAGCAAAGGTGTGTTTGAAGAGCATTTGTCAGACTACAGGGAGCGGAACATAGCTCAGGCGATATCTAGAGTGTCCACCTGTAAAGGTGTAGGTCATCCGATCGATCCTGCTCAGTGGACCCATTTGCAGTTTGGGTTATTTTCCATTCCAACCAGTGGTCCACAACTGGTGGATCAAAGGTTGTTGTATGTGCTGTGCTGTCTGTGGGAAAGTGCATATAAAAGACCCCTTGCTGCTTATTGGAAAGATCAGCCTATATGCCGGCAGCGGGTTTCCTCAAAAGAAATATGTCAGACTGACCATATGTTTGATGTCCAATAGCCGATGATATGAAAATCAATGCGCTTGGGAGGCATCGTTAAATAAAACAAGCTTTTTTTTTGTCAGAGTACAAACCATATGGGATCTTTCCTTACATTATGCCATATACAAACTTAGAAGATAGCGACTCCAGGATTGAAACCACCTAACGACAGACAAATATGACCAGGTAACATCGTAATTACGGAATTCAAAGAATGCGAACATCTTTCTTTACACATGAATAAAACTATCTCTAAGGCAATGCATTCACACATTTCAGGTCCAGTCTAGTTTATTGTCCTATGCGGAATCTCTTTAAATACTAAAATAGTACAGGGATCTTTCCTTACATTATGTCAGATAAAGCTTAAAAGATAGCGACTCCAGGATTGAAACCCTAACGACAAACAAACATACGCCCACAACAGATTAATTATGGGATTCAAAGAATGCAAACATCTTTCTTTACACATGGAATCCATAATGGATAAATAAAGTTCTCTGTGGCGGAGTGGTTAGAGTGTCTGACTTTTTTCTAGGTTAGACTCCTAATCTGAGGGTCGGCGGTTCGATTCCCCGTGCTCCCAGCTCTGCCAATTTGGATTTTCACCGCTCTGTATAACTTACAGCGTCATCAAAGGCCGGTTGCTCTCATACCATGTCTATGTGGTGTGGGAGGTTAAAAATCCCTTGGGTCGGTAAAAGTGTAGGCTTGGGCTTTCTATCGACCAGCAGTGGAATGCGGAAGACCAGTCGTCTATGACTGAAATTTCCCCTGCTTAAAGAACTAATGGACCAAAAAAAAAAAAAAAAAAAAAAAAAAAAGCTTTCTAAAACGATGCACTCACACGTTTCAGCCATCTGCTATTTTCGTTGTTGTTATAGGCGCGTGTTGTCACCCTATCCATTGGCTTTTCGTTGTCGTTCGGGGCCCTGTTCGCTAAGACGTGGCGGGTGTACAAGATCTTCACCAACCCGACAACAAAGACTGTGCTGCGTGATAGTCAGCTGTTCGTCATAGTGGCAGCACTGGTGCTGTTCGACGTGCTGTACATCATCGGACAATTCATATTTGATCCACAACGCGTTGTCACGGAAATAATTAAGACAGAGGTATTTTCCCATGCCCCCATTATTTATTTGTTGGAGTTTTACGATCTCGCAACATATATGGTCGAATCAATCAGCACGGTAGGTAGGCCTATATACTAGTTAGGCCTACTTCCGCAGCCCCCTGTGTCGTGACTTTATAGTGCTGCTCCATTGGATAAACATCCCACCTGCATCACAACCCGGTATTCTACTCAGTCACATTAAATTTGCATAGTCCGATAAACAGATAAAAGCATAACATTAAAAAAAAAGAGCAGAACACTTATCTAGATTTGAACCTACATATCCAACTTAGGTAGTGGTACACTTACTAAGCATTTAGTACTGTACATAAGGGAATACTGAGTCAATTTAATATAACCTGTTACTGCTGAAGCCTATGGGGTCAGAGTTTTGACCAACATGCCAAAATAAATGTTTGTATGTTTGCATTTCAAATATCTCCTAAGTTTGTCATTTTAAAACAAAGTTACTTCAAACTAAAGCAAGGTAGATTTATAATTATAATGAATGATCAACCTACTGAGTGCCACGCAAGCCAGTGTTTTCAATGTGATTTTTAACAAATCTTTAAAAAGTTTGTATATTCCTGGAATAAGCACAGGAAATTTCATCGTGAACAATTGGTGTTCCCCATTCCACCTATCCTTTCCCTATCCTAGCAATGTATCAGGCTATGTTGCAACCAGTATACACGTTTAAGTCATTAGTAACAGGGTTGGAATCCCACGACCTCCCATGCGGAAAACAGGTGCTCAACTCATTTGGCCACCCCATGGCGATATATTGTAACTGGCTCCTTTTGTGCACTAAGTTCTGTGTTGATGTAATGGTCTGAGATTGCTGGTTATATCTTCCCTGAATTGGTTAATTAGCTGAATAAGATGTAGAAATGAGAGCTCATTGCATTCAACTCCCTAGATAATTACAATAAGTATAAATGATAATCACAATAAGATTAAAGGGTGAGTACCCAACACAGACATATGTTAATAAACCTACCTGGATAGACCACAATAGTTGAGAACAGAAATAAAAACATATTTAGTGCCCCTCTCAAATCCCCCCTGGAAAAAATAGTAAAATAAATAACAACAACTAACAAAGTATAACCACCACCCTATAACACCTGACCGAACTAATAAAACATCTACTAACAAAGCTATTGTTGACCAAGACATCTTAAATGAATCATGTAGCCATTATCTGCACAATACCAAATCCATTACTACCTGTAGCACTAAGTTGTACCCATTGTATTAATGTCTCCTCACCGGTATGATCAGTAAATCAATTATATAGTCTAAAGGTAAATGGTTATTCTCCAGTCTACATGTACAAAATAAGATCCCCACTATATTTTAATGCCTGATTCTCAACTTGCTATTGTCTATATTGTTCATACCATCTCATCATCTCATCCATAAATAGTGCATGCGCACCATAATTGTTGAAGCCAGAAGACAAGCACCTCAGTGTCGAAAAAAGATATTATTCAACTGGAATAAGGAAAATATAAATGTTAACCCCCCAAAAACAGAGTAACCTAGTGGTGCTACTTGTCTCTGCACACAGGAAGTGGCGGGGAGTGACATGGTGCTACAGTGGCAGGTGCACCTGTGTACATCTTACTATGGCAGCTTCTTCATGGCCAGCACTTACATAATTAAGGGAGGCCTGCTCGTGTTCGGGGCATTCCTCGCCATGCAGACAAGGAAGGTAATCCATTATGATGCACGTGTTGAAGTAACACATGTGATTCCTATTTGCTTAAAGCTGCACAGTCCAATCGAAGCATCAAATTTTCAAAAACCGAAATGCTAAATTCGATTTGATTCTACACCTGTAACTTAAACTTGTTCGATATGTCGGATCAAATCTAGAGACATGTCTTAATTTTGAAAATGTGATACTTCATCGGACTGCCCAACTTTAGTTTTGCTATTCAGACGACAGCTTTTGTTTCCAGCGTGATATTGTCTGTGGTATCTGGGATACAAATCTTCTCCTTGGTTGTCCGTCGGTGGCGATGATGACAGAATACAATATTTCCAATATACAAAATATATATGATATATATAATATATAAGGTATAATATAGAATATATATAATAATATATAGAATATAGAATATATATAGAATATATACAGGGGCGTAGCTAGGTGTACGCGCGTACGTCAAAACGTCCACATCGTTTTGTCAACAAACAAACAAAAAATAATAATAAAGAGAGAGAGAGAGAGAGAGAGAGAGAGGAGGCATGTAGTAGTCCGGAGTGTCGAAAACTCAAGTCTAAAATGTGTAAAATCAACCAGGTTAAGCTTAAGCAGCCCCCTAAACCCCCCTGCCGAAATTAGGAGCACACATCGTTAAAGGTCTAACTACACCCCTGATATAGAATATAAAGAATATATATAATATGGATATCATATAATATACATATAATATATATAGTTTCTGTTTGAGGGTTCGACTGACTCGTGTTTCGCAGGTGCACATCCAGGGCTTGAACGACTCGCAGTACGTGGGTCTGTGCATTTACAACACGGCGCTGCTCAGTGTGCTCGCGGTTCTCCTGTCGGTTGTTCTGAACCGCCAGGTGGCACTCAAGTACGCCTGCGTCTCGTCTATCCTGGTATTCGGGACCACTGCTACCCTCCTCATCATTTTCGTACCCAAGGTGGGTACCTTACTTAGGCCATGGTTTAGACACACACAAGCGAAATGCTTTGCAGCCGGTTCTAAGCGCGAGCCCGTCCTTGTACCCCGATGCAACCTTTTGTCAAATAAACGAACCCTCATCACACCTGGCGACAACAAATGCTTTCATACTTGATGCCTCTTATTTCATAAAGCGCTCAAAGTGTTGAAGTGCTGTGGCTTTGCAAGTTACCAGCGGCACTCTCTCGACAAATAGAGTTCACACGGCAAAACATGTCAACAGGCGCAAACTATTTGTCCCGCATGGCTGGTCGGGAATGTTGGGGTTCCATCAACCGCCCTACCACACACCCCCACCCCAAACCACCACAACACAACCACACAAACCCCACCCAGAACCCAGGGTGATAGTATTAGCACTAGCATGTTTAGTAGTATCATAGATAATAATACCATTGAAGTAATAACAGTAGCATATAATTAAACTGTATATCCAACCGCCACACCCTTGTCTGACCAACGATACAAATATGTTTGGTATATATATATATATATGTGTGTGTGTGTCATCTATGTGTATTACCATCAAATCGCGTTTGTCCCTCTCCTCCGCCCCCCCCCCCCCCCAGATTCGAATCCCACAACCTACCAAAATAGGAGGTGGGCGCTCAACTCATTCGGCCGTATATATAGAATCGTTCTGTTGTTTAATGTATTTAGTCTGCATTGTTGACATTCACTTGTTATTTGCAGATCTCAAAGATGAAAATATTAGGAAATCAGGTGGTTGAAGAGACCCTTCCTGAGCCCGAGACCATCATTATCCCGCTGCCTAATGCTGGCCAAAAGAACGCTACCGCCATAGTGGCAGCCCGCAACCCCGTGATGAAAGATGTTGGAGTAATGACGGAGCCAGAGCACTAGATTCTGAGGAGAAGAATTGAAGAGGTCTTTTCCAAAACGCGATAAGCACCTTGCAAAGCCAATACCAAGCTCGTAGCTCGTGCTTTGGAAAAGAGCTCTTCATATATGTATATGTGTATATATGAAGAGCTCTTCATATATATATATATATATATATATATATATATATATATGAAGAGCTCTTTTCCAAAGCATGCGCTACGAGCTTGGTAATGGCATTGCAAGCTCATTATTTGGATCGATGCGTATCACGTTTTGGAAAAAAAAAAAAAGCTCTTCACTGATTCCCCTTAATGGCGACGACACTATATCTAGGCCCATTTTTATGTTTATGGTGATTATATTCGATTTTGTCTATGTTTATTGATAACTATTTGATCACTGATCATTAATATATTTCAATTATTTCCATTATATTATTCATTTTTAATATGCATATAGACCTCTGACAAGGAATTTAGTTTAAAATAAAGAATTACATTTAACTGAAAATTGAGTCTATTGTCATGTCATGTATTATCTGTATATCTGACCAGGTCTTCATAAACAAATTATGCGATACGTCGATTAATTCAGCTTGCATTTATTTAATTCAAAGCTATGGGGTTAATTATATTATTCTGGGCGGGCTGTAGGCCTACCTCCAGCACGGTCAGTCACTCAGTCATTTACTTGTGCTACTTATTGCCATTAAATAAAATGTCATATATCAACAATACCTGAACGTTACATCACAACGCTGCTTGCATAATTAGTAACTATGATTCGAATCCGTATAGCTCTGTTAAAGTTCCGTCATCAATATCATTGTGTTGACCTGTTGACGCTGCAAAAGTATTGCTACCAAGGTCATAGTCAATTAGCGTGGTGGAGCGGTTAGAGTATCTGACTTTTTTCTAGATCAGACTCCTAATCTGAAGGTAGGTTGTTCGATTCCCCATGACCCACCTTTGCCAATTTGGATTTCCACCACTGTGTGTAACTTACAGTGTCATCAAATGCCAGTTGCTCTCATAACATGCCTATGTGGTGTTGGAGGTTAAAAATCCCTTGGGTCGGTAAAAGTGTAGGCTTGAGCTTTCTATTGACAAACCATCTAATGGTGAAAACGAGTCTATTCAGACTTATCCATTAATAAGTATAAATCTTAAAGGAAAGAAAATTGTGGTCACAAATGCTCAAATGAGCCGAATCGAACTAGATAGGTTTTACCACAGCAATAATCAAACTATGTCTTGTGTATTCGTTATAGAGAAGAGTGTGAAATAGAATTTGACCACTCGCACAGAGGCCAGTCAGCGCGGTGATTTACTAATGACTAAGACATGGCAGCAGGACTTAACTAGGAACTCATTCCTACCAATTTATATGTGCGGTATGATTGGTCATGGTGATTAGTTAAAGGAACAGTAACATGAATAACACGACTTTAGTTATTCACAATCATCGAATATGATAATATCTTGAAATGATCTATACGCCATGAGTTATTTAACTTACAGATCCTCTTTTGGCCGATCAAGGCCCTGATGGGCCTCTAATGCCAGCTCATTATGGCAAAAAAGAACTTTTCTTTTGCACACATATGTAGGTCGACGGTACCCTAAAGTCATATAATTGTGGGTGTCCTCTCCAATGTCTGTCCAGCCTTCTCTCAAATGCTTCTACCGTTAGTGCTTCAACCACTTGGTCTGGGAGACTGTTCCATGGATCTTATTTAGGGCTCAACCATTCTCTGAGGGTCTCTGTGGTCAAGTTTTGGATATTATTAGTGTCTCCTTGCTGATGTAATCTAGGTCATCTTACATCCTTTGAAAGTATTGCAAACCATACTATCTTCTAACGTAAATTTGAGTACACCTTTTAACCTACGTCCACCCCTCCCTGTCTGATCTGACAGAGTTACTAATCAATCAATAGGATACAGCTATAATAGGCCTTCAACCTGTTACTGTTAGCTGATCTTAATTTATAGAAATCAAGACAGTTCTTCAAATGTGGTGGATTGTAATTTGTAGGAACTGTCACTGCCTCCAAGATGTACATAATGCTTGACAAGTATGCATCCAGTTGGGACTTGAAACAGTTCACTGTTTCTGCTGCTACAACATTCTTTGGCAAGTCATTTCACAGGTCAACCACCCTAAAGCCGAACAAGTTGTGTCATACTCATAGGTCCGCTAATAATAGTCATGCATTACTTATAATCGAATGATGCTGTGCAGACCAATCCTGACCTGCTGGATTCAAGATCAACGAGTCCATTCTAGGTGTGATCTTTCATTAAGCTATGTATAACATTTATGTAGGGAATATATACTAAATGATATGATCAAATCTTCAACACAAATACAACATTCACTTATTCTGATTATCCCAAAGAGTGGTGAGGATGATAATCAAATCATTCCACCCCCATGAATTGACCCAAACACATTCTTGCATAATAACATAGGCAATGACTTGTACATGCTAATCAATGTTGTTCTAAATATTATACCCAACTTTGTATGGTCCCGTCTAAACCAAATGAATAGGCCCCATCTGCCATTTTTCTAATTTTCATTTTCTTAAAATTTACATGCATTAGATAAATATTTGGACACAATCCTAAATCTTCTGTGTCTCAAATTGTAAATTGTAATGCACACGATAGCAACGTCTAGCCACGAGTATTCAATTGGTTTAATATCGAGCCCCCCAACACCCAACCCCAAGGGGGAGGCTAAGGACTAACATGTGTATATATATACATAAACAATACTCGTATTCATAGACGTGGAGAATGAAATAACCTAAATCCAGAAAACGGAAAGGGAAATAACCCTATATGGGGGCGCCGCCAATGCGTAAAATCACTTTTTTATATCGAGAAGTGTCTAACTTTTCGGCGTGAGGGACAAAGTTGGACGTATACATACCATATACACAGCATATGGCCGACATATGACCAACGTATGAAAAATGCTCGAATTACGCTCACGGTACATTCACAGAACGCCGGTGAACATTATATACGTTATTCGATCACCAGAACTACGCGTCATACGTTACATATGTCAAGACACGTTCCCCCTGCCGTTAAAGTAGGTCAACATAGTGCAATGTAGTGAACAACGTTTGACTAACATACGTATAATGTACATCGATGTACGCCTAAAGCACTGGATGTAAAATCCACACGTCGAACGTTGTCGTACATTGAAAGTTTTGTGCATGCACAAAACTTTGCCGACCCCCTGACGTGCGATGCCGTATCTCGACGAACGTCAACATACATTGACGTATACCAACGAGCGCCTAACGCACACGTAATGCATAATGACGTATCCCGATGTAGCATAAAAAAATCACATATGTCGACATACGTTTGCGCGATGCGTCATAATGTGACAGCACCATAACAAACATGTGTACATATATAGGCCGACATAAACAATACCCGGACTCATATAGATGGAACATGAAATCACCAAAATCCAGCAAACAGAAACGGAAATAGCCCTATATAGGGGCCGCCATTTGTATACTCATGTTGAATAATCAAAATCCAAGAAACGGATATTGAAATCGCTCGTCGAGCTTCGCTACGCAGCAAACATGGTGGATGACAGTGATTGGTTAATAATAGCCTATGGGCTTGATGCAGCTCCGCTGCAGAGTAGCGCATGCTGAATCGAGGAACAACTACACTGGTCCCTCCATACAGATCTTTCATATATGGTCCAATGACGTCACCGACCCAGTGATCATCACGACCGTGACTCAGGTCACCCAAGCTGCTAGAATTTTAAATCGAACACTGCGAGTGGAGTAAAAAAATATTATTGAATATGGCCACCAAGGGGTGGGTCCCTCCTAAGCATTGCTTATTCATATTAGTCTAATCCGCGGAAACGACGACCGTATTCGCTATAATTTCAAATCGAACACCACGAGTGGAATAAAAAAATACTATCGAATACGACCATTGCTTATTCATATTAGCTGATCTATTTTAACTTGAAAAATCGTCTGTAAATTTGAAGCGCGAACCATGTGGCTGTTCCGCCGTCTGGTGCCTTGTGCGAGAATCACCTTGAGCTATGCTACTGTAACGAGAGGTCAGGGTGCCAGCTCAACGCTCAGATTACCCTGCCATCTCGCGGATAGAACAGATTCCTCTGGGTTGCTGAAAAGCTCCGTTCGTTTTGTTATGATTGTAAGCAAAATACACCAAGTAAACACCTCAGATACGCACCAGGCGCACCGCGGTGAATGGCAGAATGACAAAACGAACGCACTGCAGATTTGCAGTCAGGTAAAGGATGCTTCGAATGAAACTCAATCGGAAGAGTGAAAGGTACGTACGTTTTTAGAGCATTAACTCTACAGGGACAAACATCTCACGAAGAGAACAAGCCGTTGGCAACATGCGCATTGAACTGTTTTAACCCTAGAATGCACACGAATTGGTTCTTTCTAGGTCTAGGAGCTGCTCATGTACCGGGCGATAATACGGTGGTTGATAAATGACGGCTCACTGCATGATAATCATTTGTACCACTCAAACGGTACATGTAGTCATACTATTCTTATCCACTACCGACTAAAGTTTTACTTTTAAACTGTCTGAAAAGATATTCAACAAATAGATTATATTAAATTTATATGGTTAGGCTTCTGCATTTCTATTAATTTGGAATAAAATAGACGTTTTGCACTGCACATACCGGCAAACTCAATGCATTGTCAATGGTCATGAGCAATCTTCATACAGAAAAAGTGAAATATCTCTAAAACCACACCACCTAGAAACAAACCGATTTTAACACATATATAGTAAACATATTCAACGAATAGATTATATTAAATTTATAAGGTTAGGTTTCTGCATTTCTATTAATTTAGAATAAAACTGAAAGAATGATCTACTATGTTACTGCAACAGGCAAGTTGTTTACTGGTTGATATCGCCACAATGGCTGCGCTTCCGGTTGATGCCGTCACAGGAATACCCTCTATTTAGCATAGCCACATGGGCCTATTCTCTATGACTATGTGAGTATATCGTCGTGACTACGTCACAGCCCTGGCAACTACTCGCGAAGGGTAAAACAACGCAGTAATTTGTGCTGCAGCAATGATATGTCTATGCGGAGCATTTTTTTTTGCAAAATAAATTTAAAAGCCTTCATTGGGTCGATTAAAAATATCTTAATGGTGATTGATGAAGAAGATCTGAAGTAGGCCCTATTTAATTTAACCTAAGAGCAATTTTCTCTGAAAGGATTAAAAACAGAGACAATAGTGAAAGTTGGGATATTCTGAGTGTCAGTGCCCGTGGTAGCTGTACCGGATCACGGCCTCAAAAACTATTTTCACAAAATAAATTCAAGAACTTCCAATTGGCTGATAAAAAAAAGCTGGATGTGAAATTGTAGAGAAAGATCTGAACTATTTAATAGAAATAAGATAAATTTGCTTTCAAAGCACCAAAAAGCACAAATTACTGTGATATTTAGGGTAGTTTTGGTGTTGTCTCTATGACAGTAGCATTTGTTTTACCCTTTTACCTGCAAAAAGTGCCCGGATGTCCGACATCGAGAATACTATGCTGTGAAGAAAATAAATTCCATAGACACTACCAAATAGCAGATATTCAATATTGGTATAAATTGCAAGGAAAGCAAAAATGCCTATTGCCTTGAACATTCACATTAAAAATACATTCAAGGAGGTAGGCCAATGCAAAAATCTGAGGTCGAACCTGGACTGAGCCCTCACTATGGTATGTCAGTTAAAGCTACATACCGTAGTCCGATGAAAACATCAAATTTCCAAAGCCAAAGCGATTATCTAGACTTTATTCTACATATCTAACCTAGATACTGGTAGTATCAGTTGTACACTTCTTAAACATTTGTCACCACATAGAAGGGAATACTGAGTCAATTTAATTTTAATAGAATCTGTTACTGCTGAAGCCTATGGTGTCAAGAGTTTTGGCGTGCTTGCCAAGACTAATTTGACATGTTTCCACTTGAAATATCTAAAAGGTTATCCATATAAAATAAAAGTTACTTAAAATTAAAGTAAAGTATGTAGATTATAACAATCAATGTAATATATTTATCTCAGGAAAATGACAGAAAGTCAAAACCCTTGGACTGCAACTTTAAGTAAACAATTTTTGCGTGGCGTGTCTCCATAGTGTGCATGAAGAAATTAAAAATAAAACAAGTGTATTCTTTTTTTTAAAAGAGAAAGAAATGTTGGCAGGTGTGCAAATTATTAATATTATTTTTCACTCCCGCCCAATGTACATTTTCACCTTATAGTTTCAGCTAGGGTATCAACTATTATCATTTGGAGCTTGTTTTCGGCGTATTTCCCCAGGTTTCAGCCATCTGTGTGGTCAGCGTTCTTCTACCTGAGAAAGGCGATGGACAATTCTTCATTTGACTTCTTTGGTTTTTAATAAAACTGACATGAATGGATTCAAGAACTTGAAATCTGGATGCTATTAAATTTTGGTACGTGGGTATTTGATCAAACCGCCAGTCCGAGTTCTTCTATTCTCTATGCTTGGGATTACTAATACATGATTGTGTTATTGGGTCATGACTATTCTTAGGGTCTGCACCTTCCATGTCTTGTCCGACTGATCCTTCTTGGCTTGTCCTTTATCACCCATTGTTCACAATGCACATAGGTGCATTTTCTCACGTTTGCATCCTACAGACAGTGATTGATGGAATGTAAAATCAGTAAGACCCCGTTTAGTGCTCTAAAAATGCATCGCTAAGCGAGTCAGTGCTATATAGGGTCATTGGTCGTAATGCGAAGCATTACGTTTGATGCGAGGAAAGGAGGAGACCCTCCCCCGCCCCGCGTGTCGCGCTGCCTCCACACCTCGGCCGACCTCGCTCACTCACCGCCACCTCCCCCCGCCCGTCCTTTGTCCGCGGCGCTCACACCTCACCCGACCCCAGCTGCTCGCCACCCCGCACCCTCCCCCGGCCGCTAGCATTCGCACCTCCCCTGCTGCCGCCTCCCTTCCCCCTTATAAGGCCGCCCGCCAGCCTCCCTCCTCACTCAGCTCCCTGCCGCCTCCCAGCCAGCACCTTTTCTACTTTGGACTTCTACTTCCACCTCGGACCGCTGCCCAACACACGAACCATGCCCCAAGGAAAAGGTCGTGGACGAAAGAGCTCCCGGGCTGCCCCCCGGACGCCGGGACCTACACCAACACCGCCCCGGGAGGAGTCGCCGGCCTCAGTCCCGGCATCTCCCGCGGCGCCCTCGGACCGCGCCTCGGGCTCCGAGGTATCGACGCTGATGGAGGCTATGCAGCGCATGCAGCTGGAGAACCGACAGGCCGCCGCCGAGGCCCGCCAGGCGACGGCCGACCTCCACGCCCGGATCGACGCCCTCGGATCCGGCGAGGCCCTCCCCGGGCCGGAGCGGCCGCTACCGGCGGCACGACAGCAGCCCGCGCCGGCGCCTCGGGCGCCCATCACCACTGCAGCCCGGCCCCCGCCGCCGCCTCACGCGAGCCTGCCCGGGGCACCGATGGCGGAATACGAGAGGTACCGCCACCTCTCCGCACAAGTACCAGCTACCACGTCCCCGGCCTACCAGGAGGATTTTACCCGCCACACCCCCGCGTCCGCGGCCGACGCCGTCCGAGAGATTCTGGCCTCCGCCGAGGCGCGGCACTCCACCAGGCGCCAAGGTATACCAGCAAATTATATCTTTCCTTCTGATCTTGTGAAGCGAGGGGCGGAGAGGAAGCCGGTCAAACGAGGGGAGGCGACTAAGGATGAGTACACGCTCGCCCTCCTCCACCTCATCGACCACCCCGACTTCCCCGCCCACTCCGCCCAGGGACTCCACCACCACCTCCTCGGGGTCTGCCGGGACAACCTAATATACCCGTGGGCCACCGTCCGCCGGTATTCAGAGAGTGTGTTCTCTGCGATCGCGGACGGGACCCTCCCCCACGGGTGGCACGACCTGGTGGCCATAAACCTCCTGAGACTTGATTGCTTAGCCATGCCCGTCCAGCCCGCCACCACCCAGCCGAGACCCCTCGACCCTGCCAAGCCCCGGCCCCAGCCCCGCGCCCACACCGACACCCGCATTCCCTATTGCCGGGACACCCACGGGGCGCTCTGTTATGCCTGGAACCGGGACCCGACCTCATGCACCCACGCTGCCCCGGGGGAGGTCCACGGCCAAGGGGCCGCCAAGCTGCGCCACGCGTGCGCCTACTGCGCAAATGTGCGCAAGATGCTGACCGTCCACAGTGAGGAGGCATGCCTTGCCAAGCGTGCGCGCGCAGCTACCCCGGCCGCCTCCCCGGATTTTTAAAGAGCCGGCACCTCCAGCCCGGCCCGGAGGTCCTTAACCGGCCCACTAACCACGACGCCGCCCCCCGACCCTGCCCCAGCCATCCCGACATCAGCCCTCTCGACAGTGCCCCCCGCACTGCCCCCACGCCCGAGGCGCGGCCTGACCGTCGCCTCGGCACCGCCGCACCCTCCGGCAACCTCGGGCCCCAGCGCCCCCTCAGCAAGGCTCCCACCGCCAACCGGCGCCAGTCGCCCATCAACCCCGACCCTGAAGACCACCTCGACCCAGGCGACACCGCCTTCCTCTGCCCGCCCCCCGACCCCCCTCCTGACCCCCCTGACCCTCTCCCCCGCCCCCCCCCACGCCTTTGCCGCCCCCCTAGCCCGTCCCCACCGCACCTCCTCCCCCTCCCTCAGACCCACCCCTCCCCCGCCTCCCTGGACGAGCCCACCGTCGACGTCATCGACCCCGACCTCCAGGCCACCCTCCCCGCAGCCCCCTCCTGCGGCCCCACCCCCGCCCAGTACCGCCCCACCATCCTTGCCGCCTGGCCCCACACCTCCGGTGAGGCGTGGGACCGCTACCCTAACATCCGCCACACCTACACCGCCCTCCGGGAAGCGGGCCTCCCTAATTTTTTGGCCGCCCGCATTCCCCTCCCCTCAGGCCTCCATATCCATGCCTGGCGCTCCCGACCAGGCCGTCCTAGACCTCCTCGAATTCGGCTTCCCCGCCAACTACTCTGCCCCGACCGTCCCCCGCCCCACATTCACCAACCACCGCGAGCCTCGCGAATTCCTCTCCCACATCCAGACCTTCATCGAGACCGAGCTTGCCCTCGGCGCCCTCATCGGCCCTTTCCATGTTCCCCCCTTCTCCCCCTGGACGCAGGTCTCCCCCATGATGACCCGCCCCAAGTCCGAGCCCGGTAAGAGGCGGGTCATCGTCGACCTCTCATATCCCCGAGGTGCCACCGTCAACTCCGGCATTCCACGCCGTGAATACCTCGGGGAACCCCACGCATACACCCTCCCGTCCGTCGCTGACGTGGGCCGCCGCCTGATATCCGAGGGCGTAGGGGCCTACGCCTGGTCGGCGGACATCTCCCGGGCCTACCGCCAGCTCCGGGCCGACCCCCTCTCCTGCCCTCTGTTCGGCATATCTCTCAACGGGGCCACCTACATCGACCTCGCCCTCCCCTTCGGCTGCCGCTCCTCGGGCGCGGCCTGTGTCCGCGTCACCTCGGCGGTGGCCTGGATCCTCCGGCGCGAGGGCTTCCACGCCCTCGTTTACGTCGATGACTTCATCGGGTGCGAGGGCTCCTACCTGAAGGCCTGCAAGGCCTTTCCTCACCTCAGCCCTCGGCCTCGACGTGGCACCCGGAAAGTGTCATCCCCCGGCTGTCCGCCTTCAATGGCTCGGGTTCGCCCTCGACACCGAGGCGATGACCATCCGGGTCGCCCCCGGCAAGATCCAGGCCCTCGTCGACGACTGCGAGGCCCGCGTCGCCCGCCCCACCCTCGGGAAGCAGGAACTCCAGAGTCTCCTGGGGCGCCTCAACCACGTGAGCAGCTGCGTACTCCCCGGCCGGAAGTTCATGGCCCGGCTCCTCGGGGCGCTGCGCAGCTGCCTCGGGGCCCCCACCCTCACCCTCGCCGACGACGCCCACCGGGACCTGAGGTGGTTCGCCGCCTACGGTCGAATCTCCAACGGCCTCCACCTCCTCCGTGCCCCCGAGGGTCGTCGCTGGGTGATAGAGTGCGACTCCTGCCTCACCGGGGGCGGGGCCTTCTCCCCGACCCACTACTACGCCCGAGGGTACTCTAAGGCCTTCCAGGCGCGCTTCAGGAGCATCCATGAACTTGAAGCGGTCAACCTCGTCGTCGCCCTGCGCGCCCTCCTCCCGGACGACGTCGCGGGGTCGACGGTGCTGATTAACACTGACAACATGGCCTCCGCCCTCGCGCTCGAGTCCGGCCGCGCCCGAGACGCGACCCTCGGGACCTGCGCACGGGAGCTCTGGCTGATTGCAGCCACCGGCTCCTTCGACCTGCACATCATTCACAAGCCCGGGGCGGATCTCCTCCTCGCGGACGCCCTCAGCCACGCCCACCTGCTCGGCCCCTGGGAGGTGACGGCCCGCGGCGAGGTGGCTCGCCTCGGGCTGCTCCCAGTTAGCACCACCCATGACGCCTTCCCCTTCTTCCCCGGCCTCTAGGTTTCCCGCCCGAGGAAGTAGCTGCCGTCTCCCGCTTCCGTGCCGCCTCCCTCGCCCCGGCGACCTGGAAGAACCGCCATCGCCAGGCCGAGGACTTCGTCACCTTCGCGGTGGCCCGAGGTGTGGCTCCCCTTGCGCCCACGCCCTTCGACGTTGCCGCCTTCACTGCCGCCCTCTTCCTCCGCGGGCTGGCGCCCGCCTCCGTGAAAAACGCCGTCTCGGGCGCCCGCTCCTGGGTTGAGGGCGCCGGGGGCCTCACCTCGGGCTTCGACGCACGGCTACCCAAGGATGTCTGCCGAGGAGGGGAACGGACCTAGGCCCACGTCCAGCGGCAGGCGCCGCCCCTCTCCCCGCAGCAGCTCGCCCTCGCCATCAACCACCTCTCCCGAGCAGGGGCCGCCTCGCTCGTTCCTCGGGCCGCGCTCCTCCTCGGGTACTTCGGGATGCTGCGCCAGTCCAACCTGCTGGCCCCGAGTCCCGAGGGGTGGGGCGGCCCCCACACCCTGACCCGCGACGACGTCCGCCCCGCGCCCGGAGGGCTCCGGCTGCAGAACCGCAGCTCCAAGACCATCTCCTCACCCTCGGGCGCGGTCGCCCTCTTCATCCCCGCCATCCCGGACCCCGCCCTCTGCCCCGTCGCGGCGTGGCTCGGAGCCACCGCCCTCTGCCCCGCCGCCCCGGACGCCCCGGCCTTCATAATGCCCTCCGGCCGGCCCCTGGACCCGCGCTCCCTCACCGCGCTGTTACGAGGGGCCCTCACCGCCCAAGGGGTCCCAAGGCCCGAGGACTTCACCCTCCACAGCCTCCGCCGGGGCGCCGCCCAGGCCTGCCAGCGTGCCGGGGTGCCCCTCTCCGAGATCATGGCCCAAGGCACCTGGACCTTGGCGGCCGTCCACGCCTACGTGCCCCGCCTCGCGCCCTCGGGCGCCCCTCGAGCCCTCTCCGCCGTTTTGGTGGAGGGCTCCTCGGCACCCCCTCACTCCAATGACACTGATGCCCCATGAACTTTGTGACTTTCTACATTCTTGTTTATTACTCCTCATACCATACATTGTTTACCCTCTTGCTCCTTATGAGCCCTATTTACTTGCTCTTGTACCCTGTATGATCTGTTGAGGCGCCAATAAAGCGTCTCTTTTCTCCACCCCCGCCTTGCTTTCCTTCTTTTCGCGCATCATTACAGCATAGATATGGACATTTGTAAAAATATGTTCAGGTAAATATAGGATAACAGGCCAGCATTATCAGGATAACAAATAACTCTTGAGCATCGCCCGTCCGCAGTCTCGTCTCGTTGTTCCCTGCCTGGCAGTGGCCTGTTATCTGCTGCTGAAATGCAGGCAATCAAATTTTCACAGTGTCCAGCGATTGTTAGCATCTCGTATTTATCATACTGACTTTTTGTTATCTTGCATGAGAATAAGTTTCATTTTTATTTGCAAGTACAACACTATCCTTATATCTCCAACATGTCCTGGTTAGAATACCTAGTGCATCTAGATAAAGGGAATGACTGCTGGTATAGGTTTGCTGTTGTTTTGCCTCAATATGCCATATTCATGGATGACTTAGGGTACAGAATATAGATAATCTATTATTATTAGTTCCATGGGATACATCAACCAAAACACATCATACGGATATCTATTTATTACATGGTACGGATTGATGTACATCAACATAGTGCACAGTGCATATGCAGTATTTATATAGTACTATACAGTTCATACATTCCCTGACTCCCCTCCCTTAGGGACTCTCCATACCACTCTCGGGAACATACTCTTATTCGGACAATACCCCTGCAGACCTGTACACTAAACGCCACAGACCTTATTCATGCAAACTAACTGCGAAGAGGTTTGAAGCATCGGACTAATTTTGAAATGGTACTGTCAGTGCTATTTTGCTTAGCGTTAACCAGTGGATGATTAGGTAAATCGGCCTCAATAGTTGGTTGTATTATAGTTAGATGGTGCATGGACGAGAACAGTGGAGATAACCCAGGTTTAATTCCCATATATTGACAGTATAACCCTATTATTAGTACGCGACGGAACACAGAAAGACAACAAAATAGTATAATATATAGATGGATGAGTCATTCCTCTGGCTGGTACCTCTAAAGGCCCCTCCATTTAATCAAAAGCAAATTTTCCTGCCGAATGAATGCAGATACAGAGTCGCGCAGGCGCATGAGGCCCCGGAGCGCTACCGCAGCCGGCTAGGCGCTGCCCAGTAACATCAAAGCAGCGCTGAGCTGCACCAACACATCAAAGCAGCGCAGTGCTGCACAAACACGCGCAGGTGCACGAGGCCCCGGCGCGCTACCCGAGCCAGCTAGGCGCAGCCCAGTAACATCAAAGCAGCGCCGAGCTGCCCAAACACATCAAAGCAGCGCAGTGCTGCACCAACACGTCGGCATCAACGGCCCACCGGACCGTTTCACCAACGAATAAACTAGCCTCAGCTTTTAATAATACTTGCGTAACATGTTACACTCCACGTTAAACCAAGCTCATTAAACCAAATGATCGGTTAATCCAAACTCTTTTCGGTGGCCTGGCAAAATACTACCATTTATCATATAAAAAAGTTGGTTAATCCAAAGTCGGTTAATCCAAACAAAATTGTCGGACCCCAGGCCACTTCTGGTACAGTTAAACCAAGCTTTCATGTGGTTAAAGGTCATCTGAGACCCCACCGACTACTCTACTCGCTCAGAAGTTGTTTTTTTAATAAAGGAGTTCGGGTCTTTTTATACCGCCAATTCATATATAAGGATAGTGGTATATACAGACTACTGTAATATATATTTACACATATCAGCTGGTATTAGTATTGAGTTGGCTTTATCAAGCTGGGATAGCATGATGAGGATTTTTGTTGCCATTTTTTTCCTAATTTTCTTTTCTTTTTTTATGCTATGGGATTTTTTATGATTTCCTTTGATTTAGAACTTTTTTGAAAGACTTCTATTTTCCAAAACAATATATATATATATTTTACCTCGGTATACAGCCTCAGGCTAGCCTCAGGCTAGGGAGAGGTAAGCACATCCGGTCCAGCAATTAGCATAAAAAGCTCACGACCGGAGGACGCTCGTGAGCTGCTCCAGTTGGATTTATCTACAAACAAGCTAACAACTGTAAGTAATCATGATTATTTTGGTTGAGCTTGTTTATGGTGCATTATAGCATCTAGATTGGAAAGTTCAGAACTTTCGTACGTCCAGTTTGGACAAGATTGACGTTTAAAAATTTGAATCGGATAGAACAAAGGATTCCTTTGTCTTGGCCAGTGGTTCGATTTAACCCGCTTTGTACGGGTAGAGATGGTGACACCGTCACATCTCCTGTGGACATTCCTTCGGACCCTAATAGAGGGTGATGTTGGGGAAGATCCTGGGTTTCTTTTATGGACTCCCCTTTTGATGAGGCGTTTCTCCGAGTTTCGTAGCATTTTCTCTCACTTGCTGGCGCAGTAGCCGTGGGTGAGAGAAGTGTATGGAACAGAGAGATGGGAGGTTCTAGAAGCCTACCCCACGTATGGTTGGTTTCGATACCTAAAACCTACGAAAAATTTAGCTTACCACGCCTGTTTCGAGAACGGTGTAAATACGTTACTCGTTACCAATATATCCTCAACCCAGTTTCTGGCGTCACTTCGGTGTTCAGTTGAGTTGATTCCGGTTATTAAGTTTCCTTTTTTGGGTTACAGAACCGATGGCTACGAAACGAAACAAGCCGCCGCCTGCAGCGGCGGAGGGACGCGTTCCTGGTTACGATACGTCTCCCGATAGGACAGCTCCGCCGTCTCCGCTTCAGGGAGCCCACGTGCTCTCGGATAGAGACAGTGATGAGGACGAGGTGTTCCCAGCGGACTTGACCTTGCAGGTCAATCGGCTAGTGGAGCAACGTATGAAAGAGCTCCAAAGCAAAGACCAACAGTTTGACCCAGATGACTCTGGTTGGCAGGATGTCACGGATTTTGAGACTGATTCGGCGGCTGAGCCCACGCACGTTAAGGGCAAAAAGCGAAAAAGACCCGCTAGTTCCTCGGGTGATGACTACACGAAAGCCACCAAAAGTAAGAAAGTGAAGAAACAAAAGAAGAAGAGTAAGAAGAAAAAGAAGGATTCTTCTTCCGATTCATCGTCTGACTCGTCGACTACTGAATCCGACTCAGATACAGAAAGAGATGGCGTTTATGCCAAGCTGGGCGGAAAGATTCGCAAGCGCTGCCCTATTCAAAAGGGTAAGAAGGTCAGAACAACGACCATGATGCGTGAGACTATCAAAGGACACTTTAATACCTTTAAGCCAGCCGAGGTGATCAATAAGATCACAGAACAAATTTCCGGCATCAAAGGTATCCCGGCTAGTGTCGTTAAGGAGATGGATGCTGGCATCCATCTTAACGAAGAGAAGAAGCGATTTGAAACAGCACTGTTTACCGTCCACAAAGCAGTTTTGGGCGTACTCGCTTCAGTCGTTCCGGTCGCGAACCGGATGCAGACAGAGAACAAGTTCTCCTCACTGGCTAGAGGTATGGACAAGGGCATGGCCCTCCTTACAGCCGCCAGTAATTTTCTGAGTTATCGTCGCTATGAAAATGTTTTCAAGGCGGTCAGTACCCAAGCAGGAAAGGAAGTCGCCAGGTCTAAAAAGGTTATGGACAACGATGGCAAGGAGTATACACTCTTCTTGCCCCCCAAGCCAATCAAAGGCAAACCTCTGGATAAGGGGAAAATGTTTGGGGGCCAACTGCCATACCTCTTTAAAGAGGTAGAAACGGAGGCCAAGAGTGGTCATAACCTGGAGGCCAAGAAAACCGACTCTTCCAGATTCCGTCGACCCCGAGGGGATTTTCGTCCTCGTCGAGGAGCCAGGGCTGGCAGGTCCGGCCCATCCTACGGCTATCAGCCCAGGGGCAGAGGTCGAGGAGACCGGCAAGGGTGGAACGACGGCAACCGCCCGTTCAGGAAGGAGTTTGCCCCGAAACAATCCTTCCCACGACCAGTCAACAAATAGACATGGCTACGCAGACCCAAATACCTAAGCGGGTGGCGGAGTCTACACAAACAGACGTAAGGGAATTTTGTGCAGGAAATATTGTTAATTGTATTTCTTCTTGGTATGACATTACTTCTGACGTTAACATTTTGAATATTGTTACCGGTGTTAAGATTCCCTTTACGGAAATCCCTTTACAAAAACGGATACCTTTTCCGTACAAGTTTAATGAGATTGAAGAACGAGCATTATCTGAACAGGTTACGCTCTTTGAGTCTACGGGTATTATTGAACAGGTGTTACACACTCCAGGGGAGTTTATCTCTAATATATTTTCAAGGCCAAAGCCAAATGGCCATATCCGTATGATTTTAGATTTAACTAAGTTAAACGAACTAGTAGAGTATCAACATTTCAAAATGTTTTCACTTGACACAGCCAGAGACTTGGTAACACAAAATGCATGGATGGCTAGTGTTGACTTACAGGATGCATATTATACAGTCCCGATATTTGAACTACACCGGAAATTCTTACGGTTTATTTGGAAAGGTACACTTTTTCAATTTACTTGTATGCCGAATGGCTTAGCCTGTGCTCCCCGTTTGTTTACTAAACTGTTGAAACCCGTTTTCTCGGTGATGGCGAATAAGGGACATACTATGTTTCCCTACATTGATGATTCCTTCATTGTGTCACAATCCTATGATGACTGTCAACAAGCGGTGGAAGATTTATGTTCCCTCCTGACTACGTTAGGATTTTATTTAAATGATAACAAATCTGTTTTTGTCCCAACAACTGAACTGAAATGTTTAGGATTTATTATTAACACGCGCTGTATGACTGTTTCACTCCCAGATAACAAGCTGCTTAAGTTTCATGATACGGCGTCTCACTTGGTCGCCTTAAGTAGGCCAAAGATTAGACAGGTCGCGGTGCTAGTTGGCATACTTATTGCCTACGCCCCGGCTATTCTATATGGCAAAGCCCATATCAAATCTTTGGAGATAGATAAGAACTTAGGGTTGGCTCGTACTAAAGGCAATTTTGAAAGGAAAATGTTTATTTCCGAGGAAGGACTGAATGATATTAATTGGTGGTTCGATAATATTGAAAATTCCCCCAACCCCATACGGATGAATGAACCCAACACAGTAGTTACTACTGACGCTTCACTAGAAGGTTGGGGTGCACATTGCGAGTCCGTAGCAACTGGTGGACGTTGGTTAAAAGAGGAAGATTCTGATCATATTAATGTCCTAGAGCTACGAGCTATTTACTTAGGCCTCGCTAGTTTGGTTAAAGTACCACGTACACACGTCCGTATTTTAACGGATAATACCACAGCAATGGCATATGTACGCAATATGGGTGGGACAAAGTCAAAACCATGTAATGCTATGGCCCGAAAAATTTGGGATTGGGCCCAAATGAAGAAAGTTTGGTTAACAGTAGCTTATATTCCCGGAAAGCAGAACACTTTAGCGGATCATAAAAGTCGACAATTTTATGACCACTTAGAATGGGCTCTTAAGCCACAAATTTTCGCCACAGTGTGCCAAAAGTGGGGCCAACCTGAAGTGGACTTATTTGCTTCACGAAACAATTGTAAGATTGATAAATATGTCTCATGGCAGCCGGAACCGGATGCATGGCATATAGATGCTTTTTCTCTCACCTGGGGGAATAAATTTTATTATATCTTCCCATTCAGCTTGATCAGCCGGGTAAGCAGAAAAATAAGGATGGACAAAGCACACGCAATATTAATCGTTCCCGACTGGCACACGCAGCCTTGGCTACCGGGCATACAGGCAGCCGCCAAAGATTGCCTCCGATTCCGAAGATCGCCAGACAATCTGACACACCAAGGCCCTCTAAAACGACGAGGGGACGTGTCCACAACCCCGTTGTGGGCATTTCTTTTTTAAATAAATATTTAGAACAATTTGGTTTAGATAAAATTACACAACAAAGACTGGTGGCAGATGCTTGGCGTAAAGGTACGGTTAAAATGTATACTACATATTTGAGGAAATGGGGTGTTTTTTGTATAGTTAACAAAGTTAAACCCATGAATCCTACTATTTCACAAGTTGGTAAATTTCTCAGAGGGTTGGAGGATGAAGGATTAGGGTTCGGAGCTATTAATGCTGCTCGTTGTGCTTTATCGGTTATCCTGCCACGGATAAATAATGAGACATTTGGAAAACACCATGTCATTCATTGGATTATTAGGTCGATTTATCAGAGGAATCCACCAAAACCGAAATACAGTCGCTTTTGGGATGTGTCGGTAGTGTTTGATTTACTCAAACAGTGGCCTCATAATAAGCATTTAGATCTTAAACAATTAGGTTTTAAGGTAGCTTTGCTCCTTTTGTTAATAACAGGACACAGGGGTCAAACTATTGTAGCGTTATCGTTAGACGGCCTAGAGATAGATAGAAAGGAGGCCACATTTGATTTGTCAAAGTTATTAAAATCTAACAGATTAGGTGACCCTTTATCTACGATTAGTGTTAGTAGTTTCACAGAAGACTCAAAACTTTGTGTTGTCTCGGCCATTAGGGCATATATATCCAAGACAAAAGACTTACGACAGTCAAGACAGCTTTTGGTGAGCTTTATTAAGCCACACAAAGGCATTTCGCGAGATACTCTAGCGAGATGGACAATTCGAATGTTGAAAATGGCAGGCGTAGACACGGACAAATATGCCTCCCATTCAACAAGGGGTGCGATGGTGTCTAAGGCACGACTCCTGGGCATCTCTGTTAAGCGGATCCTGGCCCATGCAGGATGGAAGACAGCACGGTCGTTTGCAACCCATTACAACAAACGATTAGAAAAGTCGAGCACAGTAGCCCGACAGCTGCTACAAGACTAGATCAGCAGTAGGTGAGAATACACTTCGTTTTCACCAAAACTCTTTAATTTTGCTGGTTGATGTTCATACATGTTTAACAAATGTTATTGATTTTTGACATTAGAATACAGGATAAATGAGTTTACGTAAACCTCTCCCTAGCCTGAGGCTAGCCTGAGGCTGTATATCGAGGTAAAATAGATTAGTTAGACGAATCTTACCTGGGTATAGATGATGGATAACTGTTGTTTTACCGAGGTAGAAGCCTCGGATAGACGTGGGCTAGGGCCCTCCCGCCACTCCCTTCCACGTCTATTCTTTGGTTTTACCAACAAAACTTTACAGTTTGGTACCATTATCACCGTTAATGTACTTTTAGATTATTTGGCTCATTTCTCCTGATTAAGTAGGTAAAGATTGCTGGACCGGATGTGCTTACCTCTCCCTAGCCCACGTCTATCCGAGGCTTCTACCTCGGTAAAACAA